>NQII01006775.1:0-111035 GCA_002778355.1 Clitarchus hookeri
TATTTTATTATAATAGACGAAATTATGTGCAATTGGCATAGGATATTAAAAACCATTTATTTTAGCTGAACACTACGTTTTATTCCAATATTCCCAAAACAATTAACAACCAATTTATTTCAACTTCAAGTTACGTTTTCTTTGAATATATTCCAAAGGAATTTAGTAAATTAAAATTTGGAAAATTAGTATTATTATATTTAATGACTGATGGTTGTAGGTTACGTGCAGCTTATTATTATTTTGCAACTGGTAGGTATGGGCACAATATCAAGAAAATAATATTTTGTAATAAATAAAATCTAAGTTTTTTTAAAAGTTTAATTACTTACGTACTCAAATCTTTTATGCACGATGGGTGAAGAAATAATAATAGGCCACAATTATTCTTCTCCATAATGTTGCCAAATGTCCGCAAAGAATTATAAAATCGCGGTATCTGAAACAAAAGAGTTTCGCCAGAGACGCTGAAAGATAAATTTCTGCCATTATTTTCCTTAGCTCCTTTTTCTTTGTTACCCTTCGTTATTATTTGTCCAACCCATCACGAAAGTCGTTCTTCTCCGCTCTGTGCAACCTAGCCAGCATGGCGCCAGATCACAGAGAGGCTCTTGTCTCCTGGCATCTATACAGAGTCCTGGACCGCATTATATCTTCAGCCGCTTTGAGAGACGTCTGGCGTCCTTCTCTCATTACTTGGATTGCACTGCACAGGCCCGTAATGAGANTGGCTGGCGTCCTTCGCTCATTACTTGGATTGTGCTGCATAGGCCCGTAATGAGACAGAGGACTTTCTGAACTCTCTCTCTCTCTTTCTCTTTCTCTTCTATCAGTTGGCACGGAAATGTACGATATTTACAATATGGTTTATAGTAACGCCCAATTTTCAGTAAAATTTATTTATTCTTATTTACAGCGTGTCTCTAAAAATCACCGACAAACTCCGGGAGGTGATACCTTACGAAAAATTAAGTAGAAAATATTAAGGACACTGTGTACCTACATGCAATATTAAGGGAGGATTTACCCCTTGAAAATCAAATTTTAAAACAATAATCTCCCAAAATATCGGAAACTTAGTAACATTAAATGACAGTAATCCGAACATTGTTTTCTGTTATTGGGATCCTTAACCTACAGCAATAATGTATTAATACCTTTCACGGTAATGAAAATAATAGGGGTAGCCACCCTTTTATTTTATGCAACTTTTTTACTGTCGGGATTTTGTAATTTTTTATGCTGGTCTATTGAGCAGTGTTACTTGCGTAACAAATATGGCCCTCTTGTTGCAAGTGCGTAGGACACACCGTTTTCGTTCAAAACAAACATGAAATTTCCGTCCAGTGTTATAGTCCCTAACACGTAGGCCACACTAGATACATGAGTCACTTGGTTGGCTGCTGGGTCCACTGCTCAAGTGATGGTGGAAGACATTTAAACACTTGCTGTAAACAACCCCTATCGCACATTTATAGGCTTACAGTACATAACTAGTTTGGTTATTGTATCAAACATATAAACCATTTTTGTCTGTTTGTTTGGACGCGTATAACTCCCAAAAAAATCAACCAATTTTCATTATATTTTTTTATAAACCTTCATTTTGTTCCCACGAGTGTTTTTGCACCTTTCTTTTTTATCTGTATTACCTGCAAAGGTACTAAAATCTGTAAAAAGCTGATTTTTACCATGCTTTCGTGTCAGAAAGCGCCTTTGTTGACAGCTGTCTGTTTAAACATTTCAGTTTGTTGTTCTCAATGTTTTTTTTTACATATATACATATACTTATACATACATATACTTCTTTCAATTAATCGCACAGAAATGAATAGAACCAAAATCTTTTATGCCACAGCAATGCGTGTCCGGGTAAGCTAATTGTATCAAAAAATGTTGATCTGTGTCAATAAGCTACACCCCAAGGTTCTCACGAAATGGATGTTTACTGTTCGAAGCAGATAGTGTGCTATGCCTGCGACATATAGATCCTAAGCAGGGCTTTCAAAAGCCCTTAGTTTACCGTGAACAGCCTATACTTCCTTATATATTTCCTTATTATTATAAGGTCATTTTCATAAGGATATTTAATGTTTATATTCTAACCCACTGGCTACGCTAATTATTTCTACGTATAACTGTCTGCCGTTATGAATCCCTGTTCCAGAAGGTATTTCCTGTGTTGCCTTCACAGACAGCTTCCTTCAGCTCGGTACAAAGCTCGCCCGTGGTATATGTCATGGCGTCACATTTATGTGATCTGTCCTTGGACCTCAAAGTGAATGCATGGTAAAATTATTACTTAGCTTTACGCAAACTTTCTTCAACTCATAAACGGACTGATGTTCTCAGGAAATTAAAAGAAAAAATATTCCCCGTTTTTGCCCAGTTACATATGGGCCATCCAAACAATAACATCAGTGATAATCTTTACAAAAATTAGCAAATATAAATTTTTGAAATGTATACTGGTGGCATGAGTTACTGTAAGGCATTATCAAAGAGAAATATGAAGGCGTAAAAAATTTTTTTACGAAATGTTTTCCTACATCAGAGCGTTTATATCTGAGTTTTCATAATACAGCTTTCGCTACGGTGTATTAAGATTACTATACGATAATGACTTACAACTGAAGCTTGCATTTACATAATACTTTGCTAAGGGCATTGTTCATTTCATTTGCGTGGCCAAAAAATTTAATATTTTTAACGTTGACAATGTTGTCATGTATAAGGCTGTACTATTAACCTCGGAATGTATAGATAATACGTGTCAACTTGTTGAGATAAGCCTTGGACAGCAGCAACAGGAGTGAACAGAGAAGTAATAATGTAATGTGTGGCCTAAAAATCATAAAAAATAGCTATTATAACTATATCTCATCAAAAAATTGAGTTAAGCATAAAATCATAAAATTTGAAAAACCTCAGAAACCGTAAGCTTTAGAAGAAAATTGCTGAATATTGTTCGGTGTAGAAACACATGTAATAGGATGTAAAAAATATTTTAGTGCAATAAAAAAAATTGTTAATAACTTTGTTTTTTAATAAATTATAATTCATTATTTGTTAAATATAAGGGTAATGTACTAATATATGAACTTGCATATATTTATTAAAATATGATCAATTTATGAACAGTAAAAGAATGAATGACATGCCTTTAGAGTCAATATTGAAAGTACGGAAAGGTTCCATATTTTGTAAGTACGGAACTGAGTTCCACTTTATGTCATCACGGAGTGCGTTTCCGTATATTTACAGTATATTTCCATGAAAATGTCCTTGAATGTAAGGCAATTTTTAACAGTGCGTGGGTGATTATCTACGACTGGTTTTCGATCTTCATCGCTGGAGAATGCTATTGCCGCCCTCTTAATTGCTCCTTTCCGATTCCTCGCCAGTAAGACACACGAGGTCGGTTCCGAAAATGATCGGACTGGCAACACTGCGCCGATACTGCGGAAGCTATCCTGTGACTGTCAGCCGTGAAGGCAGTCTGCGGCGAACTTCGTTCATGGGAGTGAAACCAAGGAGAGGTGCCTTCTTTCTCGCTTGCTATAAACTGCAGTGCGTATTACCGTGGAAGATGAGAAGGATATGTGTACAGTTGAATACCAAAGAATCGCTACTGAACTCTGTGTCAAGCTACGCGGAAGTGACCAGGAAACCTCAAGCAAGCGTACGTAGGAGAAGCTAATGGCTGGTCCACCGTATTCACATGGTTGAAGAATTTTACGAAAGGCGAAATCAGTGTGCAGGATGGCCAGAGGGTGGGTGTGGAAAATGAGAACATGTGAAAGTAAACACGTTGCTGAAAGAAGAAAGACGCTCAGCGATTCGTGAACGGTCAGCTAAACTGCTTTCTTTTCTAGCCGCAGATAAGTTGTAGACATGCACAGTTAGCGGTAAACACTGCAGTTGCTTCGTCCAGGGTAGCTCTTACCTACTGAAGTTCTTATCGCCGAATCATCATTCGCCAACTGGGATGCTGGTGTTTACGAGATGGCCAACACAGTTCTCTCGACTACCTGGGGGGGGCTGTATTCAGATGACAATCGCTCTCGTTGATACATTTCCCATGCTGTGGACCGACAGCTGAGTGCTGCACTTCAAGGGCAACTTTTGTGTACGAACTGTTGTAATGATGACGTGCGCAAGCCTTAATTCTGCACCTGCGTGAACGCGCCATCCCACATACTAAAAAAATATGATTGCGAACAACAGGAGCATGTAGCAAAAGGAAGTACTAACTGGTAGCACTAGCGTTTCAACTTGAAACGCGTACATAACAAATTTACAAGTTTAATTCTCGGTGTCTTATTACAAGGGAAATTACTGGTGTTACAAGTAAACAACATAAGTCAATGTTGCGTGAACAAACTATTAACAGATAAAATTAGATGTTAGTGTAAACATGAACATTGTTTTACTGACTAACAGAAGGCTTCAAAAGGACAAGTGTTTTTATTTTTTTTTAAAGATTGGGGTGTTTCGGAATGTTATTACATGTTTTGTATTATTCAGATGAGAAGAAATAGCTCAAGTTGCTTAGTCTCGAAGGAAATAGTTTTACAGACCAGGGACAAATTTCGATTTCCAGTATAATGTTGACATTGATCAAAAATTCCGTGTGTCTCGCACAAACGTTGAGCAAGTGCTTCAGGCAATAAGGAATAACATTAATGTGGTAACCTAGGCGACACATGAACACCTCATCAACTATTATGTAACATGTTATACTGGCCACTCGCAGTTAGTATCATGCAACTGGATCTAGTCAAATGATATGCAAGGCGCCAGCAGCGAGGACTGTTCAAGTTGTTGGTGCAATCAACACAAAACTCGACACCTCACAATGTTACCACAAGTTTACAACATTTGATGAGCTGACTTGAATTTTTCTGGTTTTCTAGTATTAGAGGTAGGTACTAATAATATTAGCAAATTTAAAATCTGTATGCAACAGAAACTATTAGTGTTTGTAATTTGTCAGATTGTAATTTGTATTTTTTAACTGATTATTTGAGTAAGTTAGTAGTCGAAGACGCAGATAGCAGTTACGCGGACACTATGGCCCAACGTCGTTGTTGCTGGAAACAGCGAGAATCATAGGCACCAGACTGAGAACCAGGCCACGATGGCGCGGTATTCCGACGATAGAGGACACTAGAACACTTAGCGCGGTGTTTCCTCCCCGTGACGCCAACCTGCCAATATGCTCCAGAAGGCGACCAGAGAATGTTCAAGCCGGCCACCCAGATCTGCACTTCTGAAGTAGCCCTTGGCATCGAGACAAGTTGGCACTTGTTGATCTATAACTATATTACGAAGCGTAACTCACGTGTTATATACATTACAATAGTATGGAATAATTAACCTAAAATATTCCCNTAACTACATTACGAAGCGTGACTCACGTGTTATATACATTACAATATTATGGAATAATAAACCTAAAAGATCCCCCAATTAATTAGCTGCAATTGTTTCAAACTTATATCTAATGCCTAATTATAAATTACTAATATTTATCTCTTTTTTTTTTACTTTTAAACACATCCTAATTATGGATTTAAACAATACTATGTAACTATATAGGCAATTTCTAAGACTGTGTATTAACCTGTGAATGATGCGGGGTTGCGTTGATAGATGTCAATTCGTACGTTTACCGGAAAGGAGGTGAGGCACCCAGCCTGTCAACAACGCTGATTGGCGTTGTGAGTGTCATATTGCCTGTGCGATAAGTGGGGACAATGAGGAGGTTCTATTTGTTTTCTAGTCTACCTTACAAGTCAGAGGAGTCGGAGGTCCTGGGTAGGGATAGGACCTACGTGCGTCTCAGGGCTGAGCCCTACACGCCTTGACATGCAGGATATTCTCACTACAAGGGCACATGCTCGCGGTTTGACTGGTACTACGCAAACATGGCCGCGACTAGGGCCAAGATTACGGGCGTGTTTATACTTGGCGAGAATTCGTACATAGCTTAAGTCACTCCACTATAAATGCAGCGGCTGTGTGACAATGCAACCAGACCCGCTCAATGCTGTCAACATTTGTTATCAATTCTAGACACCTTAACTCACAAGGAATTTTTTCTTGGCTCAAGAAATTCACCCGTATTAAACTCGTTAAGTGCTCTCTAAGCTTCTTCAATACCTACTGTTCGGTCAGAATTTCCTTCATACTCTTTCGTGAATTATTTTCAATAATGAAATCGAATGGGCGGTTGAAGAGATTTGGGTGGCTCTTAAAAGCGAGGTCTTAAGATTCGATGAGAGTGACTGAGGTGAGTATGGAGCAGCGCCGGAATGAAGGTGCCGGGAAACGGGAGAACCCCGAGAAAACCCGCTCACCACGGCATCGTCCGGCATGACTCCTATATGCGAAAATTCGGGAGTGGCCTTGCTGGGGATTGAACCCGGTCTCCTTGGTGGGAGGTGAGCAGGCTAACCGCTCAGCCACCGTGGCCGCAATGAAATAGAAGTTTTCGGTTTACCCCGATTTGAATTATGTTGAGAACCGCAGATGAAATTTTCTTTATATCATGTTCGACATGTTTACGAAGAAATAAAATAATGTATTACAGTATTTAATATTTTACTAACACTCTTTGTGTCAAGAACATTTGATTGACACTTATAATTGATAAAATTATATTGATGATCTGATCTTTACAGAATACTACCATTAAATGTAATGTTCCTTTTAAAACACTCTGGAATTCGCTATACCTAATTATCGAAACATTTACAATTATTATAAACATTTCCCATCAGCTATTCAGTAACATTGTTTTATTAACAATTGTATTATTTACGGTCTATGCTTGTATAATGTTAACATATCTTCAGCAACTAAAATAATTAAAATTAGTCATTTTTTCCCAACAAAAATATTTGCTAAGGGACACGTAAATTACAACAAAAATATTGAAATAAATAATTACTATTACGTTTAAATGCCCTTGTGTTCTAATTTGTTTTTTTTTTTTTTTTTTTTTTTTTGTAATATAACACTGTACTGAATACCGATAATAATTCCCAACATAATTTTATTAAACGAGGTTCTTCCTTTAAATTTTGTAATGTAGACATATTCAGTCTGTTGCAATAACACTCTACGCCAAATAGATATTATATTCAATTTTAAAAATTAAATTTTCACTACCATACGCATATACGCACAAGGCTAATTTCCGTAATATCTGTAGTCATTACGGAAATTCTGATTTTTGTAAATTGCTTTGTATACGTAAAATTGCATTGTGTTATGTAAAATATCGTTCACTAGCAAAATTGTTGTTCGTAAAGTCGTTAATTCTTGAAATAAACTGTAGAGAAATGTCCCAATTCAATCTAAGCATACGGTTTTTCTTTTCATATCCAAATTTTGGAGATGAAATTAGTCTGGTCAAGCTACTGTGCCTTTTCAACATTCGCCATAAAAATTATACATAAATGTTAAATTTGTCGTTTGGTCATTTGTGGTTTTCTTCGGCAGAAATATTTATAATTATTACAACATTTAAAGGACTTGCATTAATTTTTAATACGGGCCGGTATTTATTTCCCCTTTTTTAACCTGTAATACGATATGATGTAATTTCGTTGATGTCCACTCTGTAAGATAAATGTAACAAGACGCAGTATTTCAGAAGCGACTAGAGATATGGATAATTGAGAACTAATATGTACTTGAGACCACAGTCCTGTGTAATTTAGTTATTTATAAAGCCCCTAACTACTTTATAACAGGAACGAAGAATTTAGTTTTTATAAAACATTGTTCCAGTGACTTGGCTTTGCAAATTATAAAACGGATAATAAAGCACATTTTANGAATTTAGTTTTTATAAAACATTGTTCCAGTGACTTGGCTTTGCAAATTATAAAACGGATAATAAAGCACATTTTATTATAAGCTCAGTATTCATCATAAATCAATCAAAGAGCATAATTTGAAAGTTATTAGATATTTAATAAAATTTCAGACATTTTTACCGATGAAAGATTCTTACCTGTTTTAAAAGGCGTGTAGTAATGCTTCTACCATGTGAAAACCACATTTATTTCCAATTCGTAACCTGGAAAAAAAAATNTTTAAAAGGCGTGTAGTAATGCTTCTACCATGTGAAAACCACATTTATTTCCAATTCGTAACCTGGAAAAAAAAATCGTTACTGGTAAAATTAAGCTATTTTTAGAGTTGGTATGAATTTATTACTATAGTAGATCTACGCTATTTTAAAATTAAGTTACAGTAATTGATTTTAACAATTGCTTAGTATAAATCAAGTAAGTCAGCCGTTCCTGTGGCCCAAGCTTCAGGCTGCTCTACCAGATATGAACACAACAGACACTACAATACTATAAACTATGGTGGGTAGGCTTCGGCACAGAGAGGCTGCCTGGTTTGAAATAGCTTACAGTAATGTTAAAATTAAATCCTGGAATGATGTTATGCAAAAATTCAGTTCATTACAAAACTAGGTAGCTTCCAAATTACACAACAAATATTGTAGGCATTGTTTAGCACAAACGATTGCAAATTCAATGGCTTCCATATACAATGGTCTCTTTTCCAAAACAGCTGACACAATCACATGGAGAAAACAATCTTGCATTAGTTAACAATTACAGTGAAGCCTAAAACATAGTAGTCATCACTTTGAAATTTTGTTATTTCTCAATGAAATGCATTATAATATAATGTCGGAAGCTATAATATATTATTAAATAAACAATTAACAGCAATACTTAAATTATTATATCTACNTTATAATATAATGTCGGAAGCTATAATATATTATTAAATAAACAATTAACAGCAATACTTAAATTATTATATCTACTGTTAGTATCAAAAGAGCAATAAACAAACATGAGAAACATTTCCTGCGCCTCTATTATACGAACAGTCAATACTAACACCATCATTGCCGCATTACGTTGTTCGCTGGTTGCAAGCAAGTTATGACATACGTGTTACGTGCGCCAAAATAATTACGTAAACGCAGCTCTTAAGTTAACAAATATATTCGTGGCGAACAAGGTAAGGTTATTACTTATTTTGAAACTTGGGTATGTGCCTTCATGTGGAGAGGCAAGAATAGTTCAGAACAGACGTGGTAAACTGTGAGAAAACATTTTTTTTTAAATATATGTAAAACAACATTGAAGTTGGAATTACAATGTTAATACAATACCTAACTCCACAGCAGACATGTATGCNAAATATATGTAAAACAACATTGAAGTTGGAATTACAATGTTAATACAATACCTAACTCCACAGCAGACATGTATGCAATGTGTATATTTATGTCCATATATAGATGTGTGTATATATATAACAGTTCACAACAATATGAGAAGTAATCGGAGAGTGGAAAATACACCCCAAAACAAAACGCAATGTTCATGTGAACATATGCCCTAAAGTCGGCAGTTTCGGAGTCACGGACCTGCCAACATTCTACCACGCGTATCGGTAATAGTCGATCTCTTGCGAGGTGTGCGTGTAAATGTAATCAGCTGGGATGGTGTGAGTGTCATTACCTGTCTCGCACAGTTGGAGACGCCGTGCAGGACCAATGGCGCCTGTCTTACGCGCTCCCAGGATCTGAATACAAAGGACATGTGACGGGCTTCTCAAGGGCATTGTTTATGCAGCTGCATTTCCGGATACAGCAGTGCATCGCCAGCGAGTGGAAGAAGGTTGCGAGCAGAGACGTGTCCAGGCATGCATTCGGGCGGAAGGTGTACATTTGGAGCGCCTGTTGTAGAGTGACAGATTACTGCTGGTACACGAGCATTGCTGCAGTTACTTGAACTGGAATGTGTTAAGAAGATACATCCAGTACAATGTACAANACTGCTGGTACACGAGCATTGCTGCAGTTACTTGAACTGGAATGTGTTAAGAAGATACATCCAGTACAATGTACAAGATTGGAAAGTTTGTAACTCGGAAACTATCGACTTTAGAACATACGTCCATAGGAACATTTTGCGTTCTCTTGGGTGTACTGTTCTCACTCTGATAACTTCCCACATGTTCGGGGACATTCTGTTACATATATAAACACTCTACGGCAAAGCATATACCGGCGACACAAAAAAAGGGAACTTTTGTAATCCCCATCCCCCTACCCACCAAAGAAAGTAGAATACATCCAACAAAAAGGTTTATTAAAAGAAAGTGCACCATTACAACTAGCCATTTAAGAGACAGTAATGCAAGTTATAAATGTCTGAAAATTACGTCCGGTATAGGTGGTGACTTCCTCTGCGTATGCATTCTTCCTGGCTTCCGCTGAGGTTCCCAATTGCTCGTTACAACATCTCCGCTGGGATCCCATGCATTTTGTCTTGAATTCTTTGTTTTAATTCATCCAGCGTTCTTGGCAGAATGGTGAAGACCCAACTCTTAAGGTAGCCACACAAGAAAAAGTCACCTACAGACAAATCAGGTGACCTTGGGGGCCAGGGAATGTTACCGAATATTGAGATGAAACGGTTACCGAACGATACNTTATAATATAATGTCGGAAGCTATAATATATTATTAAATAAACAATTAACAGCAATACTTAAATTATTATATCTAATGTTAGTATCAAAAGAGCAATAAACAAACATGAGAAACATTTCCTGCGCCTCTATTATACGAACTGTCAATACTAACACCATCATTGCCGCATTACGTTGTTCGCTGGTTGCAAGCAAGTCATGACATACGTGTTACATGCGCCAAAATAATTACGTAAACGCAGCACTTAAGTTAACAAATATATTCGTGGCGAACAAGGTAAGGTTATTACTTATTTTGAAACTTGGGTATGTGCCTTCATGTGGAGAGGCAAGAATAGTTCAGAACAGACGTGGTAAACTGTGAGAAAAATTTTTTTTAAAAATATATGTAAAACAACATTGAAGTTGGAATTACAATGTTAATACAATACCTAACTCCACAGCAGACATGTATGCAATGTGTATATTTATGTCCATATATAGATGTGTGTATATATATAACAGTTCACAACAATATGAGAAGTAATCGGAGAGTGGAAAATACACCCCAAAACAAAACGCAATGTTCATGTGAACATATGCCCTAAAGTCGGCAGTTTCGGAGTCACGGACCTGCCAACATTCTACCACGCGTATCGGTAATAGTCGATCTCTTGCGAGGTGTGCGTGTAAATGTAATCAGCTGGGATGGTGTGAGTGTCATTACCTGTCTCGCACAGTTGGAGACGCCGTGCAGGACCAATGGCGCCTGTCTTACGCGCTCCCAGGATCTGAATACAAAGGACATGTGACGGGCTTCTCAAGGGCATTGTTTATGCAGCTGCATTTCCGGATACAGCAGTGCATCGCCAGCGAGTGGAAGAAGGTTGCGAGCAGAGACGTGTCCAGGCATGCATTCGGGCGGAAGGTGTACATTTGGAGCGCCTGTTGTAGAGTGACAGATTACTGCTGGTACACGAGCATTGCTGCAGTTACTTGAACTGGAATGTGTTAAGAAGATACATCCAGTACAATGTACAATATTGGAAAGTTTGTAACTCGGAAACTATCGACTTTAGAACATACGTCCATAGGGACATTTTGCGTTCTCTTGGGTGTACTGTTCTCACTCTGATAACTTCCCACATGTTCGGGGACATTCTGTTACATATATAAACACTCTACGGCAAAGCATATACCGGCGACACAAAAAAAGGGAACTTTTGTAATCCCCATCCCCCTACCCACCAAAGAAAGTAGAATACATCCAACAAAAAGGTTTATTAAAAGAAAGTGCACCATTACAACTAGCCATTTAAGAGACAGTAATGCAAGTTATAAATGTCTGAAAATTACGTCCGGTATAGGTGGTGACTTCATCTGCGTATGCATTCTTCCTGGCTTCCGCTGAGGTTCCCAATTGCTCGTTACAACATCTCCGCTGGGATCCCATGCATTTTGTCTTGAATTCTTTGTTTTAATTCATCCAGCGTTCTTGGCAGAATGGTGAAGACCCAACTCTTAAGGTAGCCGCACAAGAAAAAGTCAGCTACAGACAAATCAGGTGACCTTGGGGGCCAGGGAATGTTACCGAATATTGAGATGAAACGGTTACCGAACGATACNCTACAGACAAATCAGGTGACCTTGGGGGCCAGGGAATGTTACCGAATATTGAGATGAAACGGTTACCGAACGATACTCGCACTGCCACCATTGATTGCCTTGCAGTGTACGATGTTGTGCCATATTGATAAAACCAGGCTTCGTGAGGCTGTGGAAAATTGTTCAATGCAAGTACAACAGAAGATTACAGCATCTCAAAATACCGATCCGAATTGACATTCATTGCGATCCGCTCTTCATTTTCGAAAAATTCAGAACCGATGACCACACGTGAAGAAGCTGCGCACCATACCCTAACATTGATGCTGCGTAAAGGACGTTTATGAACATCTTTAGGGTTGCTGTCTGCCTAGAAACGATATTTCTGCCTGTTTACGTAACCTGTGAAATGAAAATGAGCCTCATATGATACTTGCAGTTTCTCCAGGAATTAAATGTCCTCGTTTATGTTCTTCATCACAATTTTGTTGACAGAAATCGCCACCAGTGATCGTTCTCTATCAGTTCTTGGATCATCTGCAGCTTCTAGGGATCAAACTATAAAAGATCATCAAGAATTAAGCGGATAGTCTCTCGGGACGAGCAGACCGCAGCTGCTTGCTTCAGAAAGGAATGCCGTGGGCTCCGTAAGACTGAAACGCGTACAGTCTCGTTACACTGTGGAGTAAGAGCATATTTCGGTCCCCTTTCGGGTTCTTTTTCAGTGTCGATCCAATCATTTCAAAGTTTTTTTATCCATGTTTTGATCACGTGTTTCGATAGTACCCCACCACTACGCCCTACATTGATATAATCCCTCTCCGCACATTCCAAACAAAACATTTTTAAGGCGAATGCACGCTGATGACAGTTTCACTGTTCCAAGACCACGAAATGGCGCGGTTGTCTGCAGCTCACGGTCCCTTGTTCCGCAGTGCTACCAACTGTATATGACTACCACTGCGTATGTCAAGGGTTCCCGTTTTATGTGATCAAATGTTTCCTTTCTTTATGTAACCCTCTATTTGGAGGTCGGGGTGACCTCATACAACAGTATATATGGGATGCATAGTCCTTAAAAGTTTGAGAACGCCTTCTCTTAATATGCATGTAACAATATAATTCTACTTAATTCATATAAAAATGAACTATAGGTCAGAGCTAAATTAATTTATACTTTCTAAAAGTACCAAAGATTACACTGGTGATCAATTAAAAAAATATCTCTCCTTGTGTTTTCTTACTAACAAATAATTCCTCTCCGCAAATCGGGCCATTTCGTATACACGGAACCCGTAAGAAAAAAATCAAGGGCACTTAATTTTCTGCTCAAACTCCGAAATGATAATTTTTCGATACAGATGCCAGAGGGCGTATCTGAGTTCGTGGGGACTTATTAAAAATAATATAATAAAATTTTATTTTATTTTTATTTACACATTTATTATTAACTTCAATAACTATCTATCTCCTTTACTACTTTTATTATTCTCAGTGAGCGTAATATTTTATGTATATATTAATTCTTAATACACCGAAGAGCCAAAAAAAAAACTGGTACACCTGCCTAATATCGTGTAGTCCCACCTCCTCCCGCCCCGAGGCCACAGAAGTGCCACAAGACGACGTGGCATGGACTCAACTAATGGTTGAAGGTATGCAGGAGGCAATTCACACCATGAATCCTGCAGGGCAGTCCACAAATCCAATCTGCGCCAATTTGAGAAATGATTGCACGTCTGTCACGTTTAGTGATTCTCGTCAGTCGTCGTTTGTCCCGTTCTTTCACGATCTTTATCCGGCCACAGCGATGTCGAAGATGTGATGTTTTACCGGATTCCCGATATTCACGGTACGTGTTTTTTTTTATTAATAGCTATGTTCTCTGGCCAGGTTTAAGTATATATTTTGTTACGTAAAGAAACGTAAGGAATAAGCAGTGACGATAATAGTGAATCAAGTCGGAAAAAAAGTTTGCCACCAGCGCGCTCTCTTGCAACACGCTGTCTAAACCGTTAAAGATGGAACAATATGTTGTAGTAAAAAAATGTGTAGAATAAAAAGGGCATAAAAAACTCTGCGGTAGCATCTATCTATCTGTAATTTTACCTAAACAATAATGCTGTAGTCCACGCGAGCGGAGCCGTGTGCACAGCTGGTTCAATATGTTATCACACTGAGTGCGCACGAATGCGGTGCGTTGTTCCTCTGGTGTAATTTCCTAGAATCGGCTAAGCTTTGTATGAGGTGGAGGAATATCCTGGCAGTAGAACTTAATAACTTAAGCAGGGCATCAGAAAATTTTACGGTAACAGCGAAAGGACTACGGTCGGTAAGTTGTAGAAATATACTGACAAGAGCAGCGGAAATAAAAATCAGTATGCATGGGAGTTTTTTTTCAGACTCGAAGATTTGTCGTATGGTCGTAGCGCGTGCTACGCCCGAGCTTATATTCCAAAGTGTTAATATTCTTTGGCCACAGTTTCTCGAAACTTAAGCCGCAGTCACTCCTGACTCCAGCTCTGGAAGCGACATTGCCCGAAGCTCTATGATACGTATGGAAAAGCAGAACCAGTGATTTTAAGCTGGGATTATCTCCTGTGGAGGAACAATTCACGCCTCTCCAGCCGGCTGGAGTAATGTGTGGAGGGCGACTGTACGAAGAGGGGAGAGGGCCGAGGCTAAGCAGAGAAACAAAGTTTCGGTGTCTTTTACGTCTGCACGTTTGCAACTTTGTAGACTATCAAGGCACGATCTTATCCAGCAAGGGTGGTCGATGTTGCCTTTGGTTTTATACTGTATTAAAAACTGATGTGATAAAGGATTAGAAAAACGATACTGAACTTCAAAAAGTAATTCAAAAAATCATATTGACTTGTCAAATTAGTTTTCATTAATTTAACCACAATTACAAAAAGACAGTAATTTCTTTCGGTGTATTATATACTTGTTATGTCAACAGCAGAAAATAAAACGTTCTTTTAAAGGAACGCCATGAGCGATATTACGTTGTAAACTATTGAAAACATTATTTATATATGTCCACACACATGATTTGATGATGCAATTTAATTATAGGTATACCTAGTAATAAATATATAATACAGTTTTATGCTATTTCGGCCACAAAATAGAAGTTTGTCTCAATTCAATGTTTTATTTATTTGCTTATTTGTTTTAATGCCAAGTCCTTTTTTTAACTGCACTGGTATTTTTGCTTTCCATTAAGTGAAGAAAAACAAAAAACTGCAAAAACTTACACGCAATTCTAACAAAAGGTTTAAACGGACCTGTTTTTAAGGATCTAGCCCAGTCCGATTGTCTCCTATAAGCCTCAACTGTGATAGTTAGCGGGACGAAGGAAACAAAATACAAAATATAGTGCTATCACAGAAAAGGCAAGTTTCAATGCTTAAAAATTTTTTTTTTGGAGTTATTTTCATTCAAGGCATTAACTATTATTTTTCTTAAATAATTAAATTTTTATATAATGTAATATTTTCTTTTTCCGTAACAAAAACACAGTTATTCAAGAAAAAACTGCAGTTATTATGATATCGTTCAATTAGAAGAGCATTGAGAAATGTAGCTCTGTTGCATCTTTCTCAATACTCTTCTAATGGAATTAAATTCAGTGGGATTAGCAAAGTTCTTTAAAAGATGGAGGTCCTAAAATAAAATAATTAGTAATTATTTCCTTATTTATTTACAGACAGTACAAAGAAAATTGTGTTCACCTAAATTCTCACAGTAAATTGCTATCACTTGCTTTTTACAACTAATATTTATGTAACATTCAATCACATCACAGAAATCAATGCAATCAAAAAACCAATATCAGTCACAATAAACAGTGTATCTACACATACTTAATTATTTTAAAAATTACATGTCCATATTTCATAGGTTCCAATATTTACAATAAAGTCCTTATCACACGTTCATACAGTCCCACCTTAATTCAGTCCAGATTCCACCAGTCCGGAATGCTATAGAGATCTGCGAGCGCCCCATACACAGTAGGCCTCTACTCGTCGGGTATCACGCCCTCTCGGTCGTACCACACTACACACACACACCTCGTCCGTCATCGTCTTGCACCCTCCTTCGTCGACCGTCCTCTTCACATTACCATGCAGTTAGATCTTCAGCAGTTTCTTCCAGACCATATATTCGCTCAAGTTGAAATCATGTCCCCTCTTAAAGCAAACAACTGACTCTTGCCAGACCGACCCCTCACAAGACTGACCCCACACACATGCCACACATACCACTATCAGCACCACATGCACCACAATCAGCACATTTATGGGAAATCAGGGGTTATCGTGAGTCATTATGGGTCATTAGGGGGCTGATTGTGGTGCTTAGTACCCAACTCCTGTTCGAAAGGTTGAGGGTTCAAATCCCTATCCTTCTATAAATATATTTTTTCATTTTTTTAACATACCAAGTGTCATGGGAAATTGTAAAATTTGCATAATTTATTTTTTACAACCCGATTTTGCATTAAAAATACATTTTCTATGCATTTTCCAGTTTTTTTCAGATTTAAGCATTTTTAAAACAATAAAAAATTTTGAAATAACATAATTCTAATTATTTATAAATGCATGGATTCCTAGATGTCTGATCACTTTACGATTGATTTGACAAGGTTGGCCAGCTGCCTGACCGCGAGAGTGGTGGGGAAATGGTGCTGGGCAGTGGCTAGGGGGTGGCCGACGCTTTTCGTGATGGTTAGGAGTCCCTTAGCGATAGGTGGAGGGTGGAAATTGAATGGGGGTTTAGAGGACGACATGCCTTGGGGCGTGGGGGTTAGTCCATGTGGTCTTGGGATGTGAGGTGTGCAGGGGGTTTGAGTGTCTTTAATGGGTAGGGGGTGAATGTGTCAATACTTTGAATAAAATTTTCGACGAGTATGTTTGCGGGCAGTGATATAAATCGTTTTAATTGTTGTCAACTTTTGTAGAAAAATGGGTTTTAAGTAGGGTTAGGGAAGGGGGAAGTTGGATATGGGTAGGGTGGGGTGGCGAGATTGTATAGTGTTTAAGGTGTGAGTGAGGGGTGTTGGAAATGAGGAGTGACAGTAATAAGTTTTTAAATGTAAGGGACATGTAGGGGCATACCTCCTAAATCCAATACGGTTGTCCTTACATAGTGTTACATAATCGATATGACATCATGATCGTATGCGCTTTGAAAAGATGAGTCTGGTGATATATAACAGTCAATACTTATGCTTTTAAATATTTGAATTACAAAAATATATTTAAAATATAATTTTAAAAAATGGTTTTCAAAATTATTTTATTTTATTGACTCCTTAGATTCTTTATTGTTGCTGATGTTCGGGATATCTCAGCCACAACGAGGAATCAGTAAGCCACATTGAGAAGCATGCACTTTTTTCAAATTTGTTTTTAAAACAAAAAAAATTTGAGAGATAAATGGGATACTTTAAAGGAAATTCTAGGAATTTGAAGTGTTTGAAATGGAAAATGGAAACTTTTAGGGGGAAAATGTGTAATTCCAAGATGGCGGCGGATACATAGATCCGTAGCCCCCAGCCCCTGTGTTTGATAATACATTACCTATCTGCTTCTATATGATAAGTTCATTTATTAAATATGGCAAGTGGCAAATAATATTTTCTTTGCAACAGGTTGACACATGATGCGTCTAGCCAAAGAAGAGAGCGACGATTTCACAACCTGCCAGAACGTACGTCAAACGCTCATACCGAAATCACCCGAATATTTCCTTCCAATGACGCACGTGCTAGGGTATGGAGAGAGGCGCTCGTCAGTGCGTGAGGCTTGCGTCCCCTGATCGTCGCACGCCGAAGTTTTGACGTAAATCGGGTCGCCAATGACGTACGGAATTCCTCTAAGGGACGGGATACAGTCCAGCAGGGAGGTGGAGAAGTCAGTCAATCCCGAGGACTCAAGAGACGCGAGGTCAGCACCAGGGGTACAACCCAGTTGGACGGCCGGGACGTAAGAACCGAAGAGACATCGCGGGACGGGTGCCGAGGTCACAGAGAGACACCCCAGCACGACTTCCCGGGACGCGAAGACGAGACGAAACCAGCACACAGTGGCAGCTCTGTTAAGTAACCGCCTCCAATTCAACCACTTTTCCCCGACGTTTATGAACTAAAACTCTGACCTGTAGGCCTCCGACGGGTAAGGGAAGAGGGGTGAGAAGCGAAACCCAAGAGTGCAGTGTACCATACCAATATAATGAGTAACGTAATGATGCAATAAAATAACTGTTTAGCTAACCGAATCAAAGGTAGAAGTGTTTATTAGCCGCCCGATTTCACCCCTGAGTATGTATTCAGTTCGCTTACGCAATAAGGTTGACCAAGCGATCTAGCGCTCCATCGCTCTGTAGATCACATGCAGAGTGGAGAGCAGACTGTGACGTGTTAAGGTAAACATTATATTGTAGAAAATGTAAGTCGAACTATTTCGTTTTACAACATTGTACATCCTGTTTGTCGTGCTGTTCGACACGACAAAAATATTAATTATTTGTTACTCATAAATGCTAGTCGTGCAACACTTTTCGTCGTTCTGATGTCATAAGTGTCTCGTATTTTATTAGCTGTTCGATTTTAATTGTCGGTTGGACGTGTCGTGGTTGTCAGAGTTAAGTGATACCGGTACAGAGAAATGAATAATACTGACGCGAAAGAGCCACACAGAAGACGAAGACCAGTGGAGCTGAAGTCGGCGGTGACAGAGCTGAGAGGTTGGTGGGAGGACCACCTGATCCCGTCATCAGGTGTGACAGGACTGTGTGAGTCGGCGCCAGCATTGGCGCACAAACCGCCAGACTACGCAGCTCTGCCGGGAGGTCCTGATGTCCTGCGCCTGCCAACACAGCAGCTCAACTACAGCCAACCTCTCCTTCGCAGTCTCACAACAACGTCCCACACATTGCACTACATACGTCCACTGCACGTGATCTAGACGCATTGTCGTCCCCTGCGCATCTCCCCAACACTGGGAAGAGATTGCCGGCTTTTGCAGCCCTTGTCACGATGGAGGAGCCGCGTCGACATTTATCCCTGTCCATTGCAGTAGGCAATCACAGCCAATCACAGGCGACCTCTCCTCATTGGCTCCTATGTAGCCCAATCACATGAGACTCGTAGTTTATCGGCATCTGCTTTAGACGATCTTATTTTTTCTGTTTCTGGCAGGTGGTGTGCTTATGGTTGTCAAGGAATGATGCCCAGTTTTTACTTTAAATATCCATGTTTTCTACTAATATTATTGAAGTGTTTTTATATTGTTATATTAATCCTCTTACTGTCCTTTCTCTGTTATTACTGGCGTTTACTGCTGTTTCGGATTTCTCAAAGTTTATATTGTGTCTGGTACGTCTATGGCTAATCTGTAGTAATCATACTTGAAATATCGAATGTAATCTTTGATTCCGGTTATTGCTCCTTTGTCTGTCTGGCTTATATGGAAAATCCCACATGCACATGGTACTATTTACATTCCAGCAATTTGATAGGCTGGAATTTTTTCATGTGCAGTTTTCCTGAAAATTTCTTTATGGCATGAAAGTAATGTTCGTTCAAGTCCCATGAAAAGCAGTTGGTGACTATTTGATCACATAGATTTACAGCTATTTTATCAAATATGCCGGGTTTTCTTGTACCTGAGACTTTCTTAATTATTTTTGCATGTATTGTTTTATTATATATATTAGCAATTAGTGCAATAGTAAAATGTTTGAACTCTTCTGATAGGTTAGAGTCTTTAGTGATTTCTTTAGCCCTATTTGCCAGGATGGCGATAACTGCTTTAATGATCTGGAGGATTGTGCGAAACAGAATTAATGTCACTGTCAGTGTGAATGCGTTTGCGTTATACGGTGTATCTCAGTTCGCCGTCTGGTTTTTAGAAACCATAAAATCGCGTCTGTTATCTACGTTGTTTAATCCGCTTTTTTACAATCTTCTAATTGCGCCTTCCTCATTGTTTGTTAATTACTCACTATCGTGCCGTGTCTTAATTTCCGTAACTGATTAAATTCCGTCTATAGAATGTTTTGTATTTTACCCGCATACTAATTGTCATTAGCCAGCACTGGCTTATTTCTTATATTCTTTGTATTATTTTCTTGTCCAATTTTACGTCTTACTGTCTGATTTCTGCGACTTAGAACAAAGAGTTGGAATTAGAAAAGTTGAAAATAATGGTTCTGTTAATGAGGAAGGAATGTATGTTTTGCATTCTTTCTCATGTCAAATTTATTTTTTCCGTTAGTAACACGTAATGCCATATTTCTAGACTTTTGTTACAGTGAAATCATTTTTCTACAGCAGATTCTGATAGAAGTGGTTTTTAATATCACCGAACTGCTATTTATTGGGGTTTAAAACTGTTGTTCTCTGATATGTCAACTTCAGTTGTGAGCTATTCTGTCTTAGAGTCCCGAGTACGGCATGGATACGGGTGTTATTTGCACGTCTAATTGCATGGCTAAGCGGCTCCCGATTAGACATCTGGCTCACAATTAACGTTGTTACTTCGATGAAAATAAATCTTATCAAACCATAATAATATCTGCTGGTGGCAGTTTACTGAGCATTTTTGAAAACCCTGCTTGATTTCCTGTTTTCGCCCTCTGTCTAAAGTTGTACTCCGTCACATCTGCAGAATGCACAGACGTGTTGTTCCGTTACCTGAAGGCGCANTCGCCCTCTGTCTAAAGTTGTACTCCGTCACATCTGCAGAATGCACAGACGTGTTGTTCCGTTACCTGAAGGCGCAACTCTGTGTTTTACACGTCACTCTACTTCCAGCCGACCCGGCGCATCAACTGCACGTAGTATACAGCGCTTCTTCGTGGCGTGACGTCACTATGGCGCGAACTGCCGACGGGAACGTACCATCAGTTACTTTGGAAATCTAAAAACATCTCTTTCAGAGCCATTACTTAGTGTATGTGTGTGTCTAGAAGATGTGTTTTAGGGGTTTTCATTATGGTTATGCTACGTCACGTAAACAATTTACGTAAAGATACTTCAGTACGCAAGGTAACGTTAAGGTGTGTGAAGTTTGTTTAGACGCTGTGAAGCCTCCAACTTTATTTATCAACCAATTTCAAAATGGGCGCGTGGTTGCTGTTAAGTTCCCTTGTGGACTCAAGCATGTATTTGATAGCAGCTGCATTAATGCCGGCAACGGAACACCGCCTACGATAAGCGCGTCATTACTGTCGCGGGTATAATAAGCATTTTTCGTACGGAATTACATGATACTGTACAATTTTTATAAACTTAACATATGTAACTTAGAATGTACAAAAATAGTGTTAGTGGAAACAAATTAAAATACTACTGTACACGTAGCATGTAGAAGCATAGAAATTATTTTCATAATTAGCTGCCAGAATTAATTTTTATAACATAATTTATGCTTTTGTATTCAAATTAAAGGAGTTATAGGCTTGCGGAATTGTCAGAAATTAGCTGTAAAAATGCTAGGAAATAGTTTTTAGTGAATTTCACGTTAGTGATTTCAGTGAGTGTGTCGGCGCGGACGCAGCGAGCCAACAACTGCACCGCGGACGGCTGGGAGTGAAGAGTTGTGCGAGAAAGTGCGGACGAGCAACAATGGCAACCTGGCGGACTGCGATCGTTCCTGGTGAAAAAACAGGCAGGCAGAGGGCGCCAGCGACCGCAGCAAAGAAGGGCGTGCGGCGGCTAACACGGAGAGCCGGGTCTTTGATGTGGGCGCGACCACTCTGCGTTTCGCCCAGGCCCCGCCGTCCGTCTGATCGGCGAACTCCTACTGCTGGAGAGTGACTCCGTGCTGGTTCTGCCGGCTGACGTCCCTGCCTGCTGATTGGCGGACGGCCTGCCGTGTTGCTGGCACGTAAGTGAAACACCCGCCAATACGCTGACTCCACACTCAGAGAAATGTGTGTTCCAGACAACAAAATATTTGTTTGTATGGGGGCCAAAATAATAATACGCGCTTGAATAAACTAAACCACTGCCTAGGGCCAAAAAATATTAAGTTGAATCAACTGTAGGTAAACCTTTGTATGGCAACTTATTTGATTATCTCCGTTCAAAAATATAGTTCGAGAGTTATTTTAAAATTTTGCGATAGTTAGGATAGTAACAGTGTCTGTCAGTGCAATTATTGATGCTTAATATTAGTATGAAATCCTAATAAATCAAATACAAAAGGAAACTATATATGAAAGCAGTAAAACTTGGAATATTTATTTACTAACATTCTCCGGTATTTAAAATGTGTGGATTTAAAAACATTCTTTTTTTCATCCTGACGCCCTTCAGCTAAGGTTGCTAGGGCGTAGTGCTAGTGCGCAAGACATCTTGGTTAGAATCGCGGTCGAGAATTCGATTGTTATTGTATTAACTGAAACAGTTTGATGTACGCAGAGCCGAACAAATATTCAGTTGCACCAAATAAGAACAACAAAATAATTTAGCTTCAACGATAAAAAAAAAANACGCAGAGCCGAACAAATATTCAGTTGCACCAAATAAGAACAACAAAATAATTTAGCTTCAACGATAAAAAAAAAAATTTTTCCCTGAACAAAATATTAATTTGGTTACACCAAACTTGGTTTAATTTAACAAAACCTTTTTCNAAAAAAAAAATTTTTCCCTGAACAAAATATTAATTTGGTTACACCAAACTTGGTTTAATTTAACAAAACCTTTTTCCCAGTGCAGTATTTGACGTCAGCAAAACTTTGGAACGCCGTTGACCATCAGCGTCTTGTCATCTCCTCGCCAGCTGGCAGCCCAGCCAATAAGGGACCTTTCGCAGCATGCAGTAGCCAATCAGACACAAGGCTTGGTCCCAGAGCCTTGCACATGCAATCAGCGAACGGGTGTGCCTGCATCAAAGTCACCGCCACATCACTTCGACCCTGTGTACATATCTGATCCGTGTTGTCGGCGACTGAAACAATTATTTCTTGGGCTAAAAGTTCGGGATACACGCGGTAATATTGCCTCAGTGTTCTTCGTTATTCTGTTGTGCAAAGCAACGGTGTTTGGAACGGCAGGAAGGCTTGTCCTTAAGAGGAGTATGTACCGAAACATTTTCTGTGAACACGTCTACGCGAATACGCGCATCTCGGTAAACAAATGCTCTGGAATTACGATTTTTGCCGAAAAAAAAAAGGTTAAAAAAACAGTTACATGTGCACATATTTATTTATTTACTTTTATCATATAAAGTGTATTTATGGAGGAAATATTTCGTGAAAATAGTCAAATATCTCATTTTTAAGACTTGCCTAAGCAGTTTCCTCAACTGGTAAGAGAAATGTACGACTACACGGGTGTAGATTAATCTGTGCGCTTTCATCGCGGTTAATGAAATTAAACTGTTACAAATGTAATTTGCACAGTACAGCCATTGATTAAAGATATACCTAGAGTGGACTTTCCTTGGTTAAAGTTTGTGACCACTCCAGCAAGTAAGAATCTGTAGTTCTTGGTATGAACACCACGTAGCGCTAGTTCATTGTCGTGGCGGCTGCGTGNACTCCAGCAAGTAAGAATCTGTAGTTCTTGGTATGAACACCACGTAGCGCTAGTTCATTGTCGTGGCGGCTGCGTAGGGAAGTCGGCAGCGTTGCCACTGTGACATCTACCCTCTCTCTCACTCATACTACATCTCTGTCGCTCCCATACCAAGCTCCACAACAGTAGAACGTGTTCTGAATGTCTGCTATACCCATGAAGTTGAGACAGAAAGATGTTGAACACCCGATTTAACTACCTCAAGCCCTATATGTCCGTTTACGAAACAATTACGGGTTCTGGATAATGTATGTATGTACGAAATTTAACTTCATGCACGCGTAAGTAACGGAAAACGTTGTACATTACTCACACAGTCATGATAAAAAAATAAACACCATTTTATGAAATACGCTATAACTGTGGTATTATGTAATGTTTATACATTATCACACAGACGCTTTGTAACTTGTGTGTAGCTCAGTGGGTTGGTGCGCTGGTCTACGCAATGTGATGTTAGGCTGCAGAGTTCAAATCTCCATCGTGTAATGAAATTCTTTATGTAATACATTATTGCGGTTTATAGCTTATATTATCATTATAAAACGTTCATTTCCAGAACATCTTTGTCTAAAAGCAATACTACGTAAGTAACAGCACAGTGCAATCGACCAGCTGTGGTTGTTTACTAATCAAACCGATTGGTTTCTAAAGTAGATAATTGGACCTGTGTAGCGTGAGTAATGTTAACGAGTCCACATATAAGCCTTAAGTTTAATATTGTGATAGTTTTGCCGTATTTTGGCATTCTAACCGTACAAGCTTGTTAAATTACGGAAAGCACAAGATTGATTATTATGTTAATTAATTATATATATTCAAACATATTAATGCTGCCGGAGGAGGGGGGTAATATCGGGACATATTCCCCCTCCCCGCAAATGTAAATGAAAAATTCAAAACTAAAATTTGAAAACAAAATGACAACGTTTATTTTATTTTAGTATAAGAAATGTGTGATCACCCTTGAACATGAAGGATTTTTATAGAATTTTGTGGTTCCATATCTGTATATTAGTCCAGTGATTATAAATAATATTTTAGATATTAATTTTTAATATTGCAGCTTCCATTTAATTCTAAAAGTATATATACGAGATCTCCCCCTTCCCCAAAGTAAATTCCTGGCTACGCCCCTGTTTAAATGATTTGCTAATGTTTTAATGATTGGCGTAAATATCCGTCGTACTTAAATACGAACACAGTCACTTGTTTTCCATACATAACCAGTGCCGTTACACGTATTATTCTCCATACAGTAATAGTACTCGCACTTAGAAACCTAATTAAATGCAGTCTTCAGGGGAAAGAAACAATCTCCGTACTTTTGGATGCACCACAAAGCGACTGCATATAACATTTGATTGCCTTTGTACCCCTACCAACTGCGAGTTGTTTTTCCAACCATTTACAATTTTCTGTTAGCACTGTTCGTAACATGTGGGTATGAACTGACGCGTTCTTTCTTCTCTACTGCTATAGAAACATTTACGTCTTCTGTTGTGCCTATGCGTATAACAGAAGGTAGCATAAATTGGGCATCGTGTAGTGCCGACTTAAACGACTCACGCCTCTCGCAGAATATAGGCACCGGGATCTTCATAAAACCATTTTTAAATATCGGAAGAAATACTGTTTTGAAAATATGACACACTACATGCTACTAGTATCTTACTAACATATTGAAATTAACACTGTTTAGTGGCAGTGGGATGCAAGTAAAGAGGATAAAATACCCACCATGAAACAATCGCCGCATGAATTACCACTTTTCGTCATGAAGATGATCTTACATGATATAAAATGTATTTCGTTCGTATAGTATAATCGTGCAAAAAAAAAAAGGGGGGGGCCGTTAATGGAAAAATGATTTATTCATTCAACAAAACATGGGGAACAGAGAACATAACTACTTTTAGGAAAAGTAAATTATAATTGTGAAAATATGCCACAACGTTAACACATAAGGGTGCCCTACTGACAAAAATAAAGAAAATTTAAAATATTGTTCGTAAATTGTTATCATTATCAATTTGTAAGCTAGGATACGACAAACATTCCAGAATACATGAAGTAGTTATGACACAGTAAACATATTTACAATTAATTTATTTTCTTCTTGGCAACAACTGTACAGTATGGACAGATACAATATTTTATTCGACTGCGTATAAACAAACCTGCGCACTTCAATTTACCGTAAGCTGCAAAGTAATAAGAAAAATTGGGTTTACAATAAATCATTTAAGCATTAAATTATGCGTTAAAACGTGTGCAGAAGAAACGAAAGTGTGTTACCTAATGCATTGGTTTCCAATGGAACTCAGCAGGTCGTGTGCGTTGTTGATATTTCTTAAAGCATTGAAAGTAATAGTTGTATTTTATATCTTAAATAAAACTTGTGAGGCGATGACCTCTCAGAACACAGCAGATGGTGCTGTTGGTAGGAAACTGTTATTTACAGTAATGTAAGCATAAACAATATTAAAAAGTCGTGTGTGTGCACATGATAACGATTATATCTGTTCACTTAAATAAGATTTTCTTATGTTAAATGTTGGCCTCGAAGTATGATGTGCTTATATATGGTTATGATGTACGAAGTTAGGTTATGAACAAAGGTAAACATTAGAGGTTTGCCGCCTGTTTCCATTGGCTAGAATTAAGAGTTAAAACATTATTGGGAACTGCAAATACAAAATACGTGTTTCCGTATAACAGATAAGTGCGTACTGCATAATTCATTATGCATCTTTTATTGTATATTTAGCTTAACTATTAGCGATTGACACCGAGTCATTGCATTAAACCTATGTTTAGTGTAGGAATAGTTATATTTTGTAATGTGGTCTGAAGTATAATATTGTGACCATCTTTGTTATATCTAGGTTTCATGCGTTGGTTTTTGTTATCATTACCGATAATAACTTCAGTGTCAACATTTTTCGCACTGTTATGCCTATGAGTTCGAGGTTTCTATGTAGAATATAAAATGGTGTACTGTGTTACTCTCGAGTAACTGTAAACGCACAAAACTGCCAGCTTTTCATACAATTACCACTAATGCAAATCACTATTGTAAACATGGATCTTACAGAGAAATAAATTTTATTGTTGCATTAAAAAAAATTCTGTTAGATTTTAGCATTATATGTGATCATCAAAGTCCTTTTCCCACAGTATGCGTAAGGTTATATGCTTAGTGAGATACACACTCATACAGCGTTCGCATGCGTCTAGTTATGTAAATGTTGTAAATCTCTCGGCAAATGACACACGCGAGCACACGGGAAACATATGTGTTGCACGTCTTGCGCCCTCACAACACAGAGGCTACTATTTTGAAAGCGATTTATATGTAGTTCATAGTTGTTATTCCTAATAGTTCTTTTTCTAAAAAGTGGTATGGAGACATTAACGTTCTTAAAAGGCAAATGAGAAATTTTGTTAACAATGAAATCTCTTTAACATTAAATGATGTAAAAGTGCCAAGATAAACATAACCAGTTTCCTTCGTGATTTGTTATAAACCTGGCGTGACAATAAATTTAAAGTTAATATTCAGGGCAGTGAGAACACTTCCAATTATTTACAAGGCAATGCATGGATGAGTGTAAAAGTTATATCAAAATCAGAAAATTAATTTTTATTAATTTCATTATTAGCTTTAAATTAATATACCTCTAGTTTTTATCAGTTTTGATAATAAATAATAGATAACTGCTTTTACTGCGTCAAATACTTATTCATCCCTTCCATGAAATAATGTCTCTGATTTTATTAATGGCAACACTTTCATTGACATGCGCTTTACAACTACAGATCCTTATGGGTTTGTAAATATAAATATTTGCACCTACGTTCCACAGATTCAGCATTTGTTTTCCATCAAAATTCTTATTCAGTATCGTATCAGCTGGCTAGCTGCTGTAATGGATGCAAATATCGGAATGTGTTAAGTATCGAGTCGAGTGGAGTATTCTTATATTCATAGGTGGATTCCTAAGTTCGGAAACAGCCTTATTGACACTTGAATCGACAAATTTAACATGATGATTATTTGTACGAGCAGTCACTTTTGTAGTAGATCACAACCACAAACTGTAAACACCGAGTCACATTGTAAACCTTCGTGCGTCTAACATATATTTCTCGACTATAATCATTTCCTGTAAATTTCCTTTCACATAAAAAGGAATGAAAATGCTACTATGATGTATGACACCATTCATGATTAATATCAAATCTGTAATTGTAGGTGCTAACAGTACTCGTATTTTATCCTGAACACCTAAACTATAGTAAAATAATTAATTAGTATTAAAAACAATGAACGTTAATTATTACTGATAATTCATTTTCACATATGTAAATAAAAACAAACAATAGTTGTTATCACTGCAAATGTCATCAAATACAGAATTCTAATACAGAAACGAAACACATGCCATGGTCGCCATTAGTAAATCATGACTTGGGCATTCACAACTGCAACGAAAACTCATAACTCGCGTGAGACAGGCTCCCCTTTAGCAGAACGTGAACGAACAAGTGGGTGAGCCGAGGCCAGGGTGATGACCTACTTTTGCCGGCTGCGGAACTGGAAACGGTAATGCAACTGTTGCGTCGTCTGCTGCCTACTAACTCCCAGTTGAGAACACTAGCGCTCCTCTGAATCATCCCATGAACTAACAAAAAACTGGTCAGACTTGTTCCTATCCCATTGCCACTCTAGTGTTTGTCTTTACTCAATGTCACGATGGAAACACTGCAGGCCTTGCGCGTAGGAGCGATGAGGCACCCGGGGTGAGTGTTACTATCGCCCCTATGACTTCCTCACGACTTGACCTTGAACGCGCAGCTACATGTTCCTCATAACATGTATATGTCCATTAATTACATTAGAGAAACACTTACTCCTTATAGGTTTCCGTGATCGTACTGTTCAGTTATAAAACTAAAGTAATTTTTACAAACTTAAATTACGGCTAAAAGAGTTACTTTACAAGCAACATGAAAAACTCTAGTGTTTTGTATTCGTTTTTAATTTATATTGCCTATGAAACAAGGATTACAATTTCTAGGGAAAAAGTTAGTTAAAATTACAGTTATAAAAAACGTGTACGTTAGTCTCAGCGTAAATATAAGATTTTAGGGAAACATGATTTACTCAGAAAACAAACGGACAAAAANAACGTGTACGTTAGTCTCAGCGTAAATATAAGATTTTAGGGAAACATGATTTACTCAGAAAACAAACGGACAAAAAATAAAGGTGATTTTTAAAGGTTTTTTTCAGAGGATGGTAAAGCACTGTCCACAGAATGAAGCATAATTAATGNACGTGTACGTTAGTCTCAGCGTAAATATAAGATTTTAGGGAAACATGATTTACTCAGAAAACAAACGGACAAAAATAAAGGTGATTTTTAAAGGTTTTTTTCAGAGGATGGTAAAGCACTGTCCACAGAATGAAGCATAATTAATGNAAAAATAAAGGTGATTTTTAAAGGTTTTTTTCAGAGGATGGTAAAGCACTGTCCACAGAATGAAGCATAATTAATGGCTCATATTTTCTAGATTAAGAGTAATTTAAATTCCCCTTTTTTAAGTAAAGTACTTTAGTTGCAAAATTTTAGTTAATTAATACAACTGTTTATAAAAAAATTTATAAATATTTTATGTAATTGGCTTTAAAAAATGATGAAATGGTGTGTTTTATTGTGTTACGGGAAATATATAATATTATTTTAACAATGGCTGTTTTCTTCTCAAATTCGTTACACCTTTCCTCTTCGCTATATTCTCTTCAGTTCCCCGGCTCACAAGAAACTACAGATTTATGTCGCTGCGATTGAGTCATATTGTTTCATTCGCCGTATTGACCTCGCCACCGACAGTAAAAAATACAAGAAATTCCTATTTTTTCTAAATAAATTATAGATTTAGTTGGAATTATTTTGCAAAAGCAGCTACATACACACCTGGTATTGCATCTTCGCCAAACAACAGACAACTGTTTGCAATCAACATGCTATAAATTATATTTCATTTTTAATTTTGAACAGTTTCACAATTTCTTCAGTTCCCCACTACTTATGACTTTAACTTTAACTGCACATTATATTAGTTTTATTTGATAACTTTAACCGAAACATAGTTGAATGGAAACGTATTGTTTACCGCAGAGTAAAATAATACGTGATTTACACATTAAAAACGCAAAGCCTACTCTTCCAAAAAAGTATAATTTAAAATGACTATTTCAATGACGCCGGTATTTATAAAAGCAAACGCTGGTCATAGGTGAATAAATATTACAAATATTTTAAACCTACACAGTTTTGCGGCTGTATTAAAGCCCCTATTGTAAGAAATATTGTACACTTAGTTCACTCATCAGGTTCAGTGAGTAAAAATGACTGGTAACACAGAGAAAGTTTCTTAATTATATTANTGTACACTTAGTTCACTCATCAGGTTCAGTGAGTAAAAATGACTGGTAACACAGAGAAAGTTTCTTAATTATATTATCGTGAACAAGTTTGACATCTTGGTCTGTTTCTATCCGGAATAGTTCTCTTATCTACCAAGCATGACTCACACGAATGCTTAATATATTTAATAAAATAAAACATTAANACTAAGCATGACTCACACGAATGCTTAATATATTTAATAAAATAAAACATTTATGACTATCTGTCAGTTTAAATTGAACGTGTGAAATACAGAAACACGATAAAGACCTCGTATGGTTAACATAGAGAACTTGAGACTGGTCAGAACTTACAGGTAAATAAAGAAGTAACCAGTTGCTGAAGGTCATCGTTTAAAATTGTAAGTCACAATTCCTTCCGGAGAAATTTGTTAATTTTATGTGCGGCAACTATAACGATAAGACATTTGAGCTGAGGCGTGTATTATGAGTATATCACTTAGTTTTGGCGAAAACTTTATTGCTCCAGGTTACGATTATGACTGGACAGACTTTTTATCCGCGCGAAGTAGTTGTGTTTGCACCAGCCAGATATTTATTTCTTGCAATAGCCGCCTTGTAAGTGGGTTAGCTATACATCCATTTGGTTCTACAGTAGAAAATAACTTGAGAAAATCCTTGAAGTGTCAGATTAAAATATTGACGAATATCCTGTATTTTCGACAAAAATCACTGACCCTAATTATTAAATTGTGACTTTATCAACATTTAGAAAATTGGATCAACTTTTGTCGCGTGAATGAAAAATATATAAATATATATAACTTCATGTAATATTTTGAAATTTTTCGCTTAATAAGGCTAAAATGTAGATAGATATGCTGTTAATGAAGCAGAGGATAAAATAGATTGTCTCTATCATTTCCCAGGAAATTTTCAAAGTGCAGCTGAACGATATTATGAAGCTTTCTGTGATTACGACGTCTTCCAGATAACTTCCCATCTACCAGGACGTAGAGCACTAAACAGCCAGAAGTGAAATGAAACCTCCCTTTCACAAAAATTATGTTTGTAGCAAACTTCCTTTGCACTGTTCAGTATTTAAACATGTTCTTTGCGGCAATAAATAATTCAGCAGCAAAGTAGGTTTTTTAGAGTCTGTGAAACAACTACTACTGATTTTAACTGTAGCTCTCATTTAATTGCGAAAGATTTTACCAATGCAAAAAAAAAGTGTTCTTCTTATTGAAATTATTTCCAGTTTTCGTTATTTAAACTGTGCAAAAATCTTTAGTTTTATTAAGTGAAATATTTTTAACATAAGCCATTGCTTCACATGTCACCCCCACAAAAAAAAATACTTTTTTTAGCAAATCAACGAACCAAAACAATATAGAGGCTGATTCACGAGGAGTTACCCCCACTCACAGGGCTTATTCCTTACATCATTTGGAGCAAGATAAGTCATATAAATGTTGGCCCTATTTCCAATATTTACAGAGCAATTCGACAATCAGCATATCCACCCTACAGTGGAAAGGAGTTTTCACGATCACCTGATTGGGCCATTCATTTTCCCGGGACGCTTCACTGGTGTGGTGTTTCTGCAATTCTTGCAAGAAGAACTGTCGCTGTTACTTGAGGATATTCCGTTAGCAGTGAGACGTCGTATAATCTCCCAGAGTGATGGTGCACCTCCTCACTTCCACCGTGCTGTGGTTCAACACATCAATGTTTATTTTGCTGAGAGATGGATAGCACAATGCGGTTTTCCTCCCTGGCCTCCTCGATTGCCAGATATATCACCACTAGATTATTGCGTATGGGGATGGATAAAGGACATTGTTTACCAAAGGACTGCACAAACACGTGAGAAACTACCTGCGCGTATAATGCACGCCGCTACAGAAATCAAAGAGAGCCGTGTGTAGCTACGTAGAGCAACATGTGTGGTTCATAAGCGTGCGGCCAAGTGTATGGCAGTAGACGGAAACCGTTTTGAACATCTTTTGTATGCTTGTTAGACACAATTTTGCTGCTCAAATGTAAACAATACAGTCTGATAATACACCACTGTATTTACTTCCGAAAGGGATGTTATTTTATTTGTCATTCTTAAAATGTTTCGAATTACTCTGTAATTATTGGGAATAGGACCCACATCTGTACGTAATAGTTTGCTCTTAAAGGTGGAAGGAATAAGCTGTATGATTGGTGGTAACTCCTCGTGAATCAACCTGTAATAAATAAACAAGTAAAAATCTGTAGGAACTTCTCGTACTGTAAACAAATTTAAGTATTCTAACTTAAAAGTTCAATTCAAATTAAATTAATACTGAGACAGTCAATATTTCTTTCAACCATTCACACAAGTCCCCTATTAATAGACTGATAATTGTGCTATCTTTGCATGGCCAAAATACCGTGGACGTTAAATAAATCATTGGGCAGATGAAATATCATATCAATAAACAAGAGAAGATGTATTTGATAAACAGGTGAATAAATAATTTTGCTTAATTCCTTAATTAAAATTAACAAAAATCATAGAAAATAAACAAAAATAGACTTATTAAATCATTATTCAATATAAAAACCATTCATTAAACAATTCCAACAAATAATTAAATAAAAACTTGAATCGTACTAATGATAATTTATGAGATACTAATTAATAATGACTATTATAAAGCCTATACANAAACAAAAATAGACTTATTAAATCATTATTCAATATAAAAACCATTCATTAAACAATTCCAACAAATAATTAAATATAAACTTGAATCGTACTAATGATAATTTATGAGATACTAATTAATAATGACTATTATAAAGCCTATACAACATTAAATCAAGCTATTATAATAAAATTAAAGAGCAAATTCCCCATAATATTACTGAAAATAAATATATTTTAAAAAATATTAATAGTAAATAAAGTTAGCTGAATTAACTTAAATTATTAGACAAGTTGATATATTGATTTACGAATAGCATTTCACAACTACATAATTATAATTAATAATTCTTGCAAGAATCCTTCAATGAAACAATGGCGTATTTTCAATATATTTAGCATAATAATTCACCTTCATTGTAAGAATGTTTCAAACAACTGATCTGTAATTTTACTTTTAGTATGCAGTAAAAATTGAGAATAATTTGGTGCATTTGAAAGTTAGGAAATGGTTTTTCTCAATTATTTCTGCAATCAATAAATCTCATAGTAGAAACGTTGTCGCTCCTGTACTGCAGTTTAACTTTCAACTCTCTTTACCAAATGTGCAGCTATTAAAGGCATCTGTGTTCCACGTAAGAGGATTGGCTGCTTTGTAAAGTCGTCCAGGAGTAAACGTCATGTCCCTTGGCAGTGAACATGCAAAGAAGGTAATTGAAAAGTCTGGGAGACTTTTACAGCTCGAATGTAAGCAAAGAGAAGGCTGAAAACTTGGAGAGGAACATTTGATCTGCAACTACACCAAACACACATTTACGTCCATGAAGTTAATACGGTGCTTTCTATTGTGAAATTATGATGCAATGTTGAAATAGGGAGTCAGGAAATGTGAGACTGGTGACGTAATACCTAGTCCACGCCTTACTTATTGTCATATTTCACGATTTTGTTATTTCATTATCTGAAAAAAGATTTATATAAGCACCACAGAAATGCAAAAATTTGTACTCAAATGTTTATAGTTTTCAAAATATAGCACCGAAAAGACGAAAATTTCAGAATACGGGAGCCCAAGTTTCTATACTCCTAATTAACTTTCCCAACTAAATCACACGTCGTGTTGTCTACGTCATTTAAAAAACATAATAAATAAGTACCAAGGATATTTAACAATGCGTACTAGGGTACAGGGATTCCTAATATATTTTGAAATAGGCATTTTAGTTCGTCCAAGAGAAACTAATAAATATTAATATTATTTACATACTTCGTGCATACCTGCAGTTTACATTTCGTGACTGGCTACGTGTATCCGTGTAAAAACACAGTTTAACTAGACAGGGTTAACAATAATTGCGTGTACCTATACGATTCTCAAGAATATATCTCAAATGAGTAATAATTAAAATCATTCATCAAGACCGTGGATAAGAGATTAAGTTTTTTGAAGTACAAGTCACGGAACATATTTGTAATGCATCACCCTAATTCAAGAGTTAATAAAGAGTTTGCGCCGATATTACTAAGTCTGTATTCTTTGAAAACATTAGCGACACAACATTACGTCACCAGAAGTTTGTATAAAGTTAACTGCAGTGTGATATTACATCAGCAGAAATTAGAGTTTAAATGAATCCAAGTGAACACAGTGAATTGTGTACTACATTACCGAGTCAACTAGTCATTAAATTAGCTGACATTCAGCTAATAATGGCCACTGAGCAGTAAAGTTAGCGTGTACCGTGTATTGTGAACCAAAAGGTGAATGGTACTTGGGAGTATTGAAACCAAAATAGATTAATTTTTTCCGGTGGTTGATATATGTTACTCACTTCCTGATGATCTTGTCTGTCTATATATGTGCACTGCACATTTTATGTTGATGTTCACATTCTATTTTAATTTCAGGTATATTACATGGAATTCTTGATTAAGCCATTGTTTGTAACCATAATTATTCACTTATTTAAGTGAACATTTCGTTTGTTTCGAACGATTGCACAAATGGCAAACTACGAAAGGTTCACGTGCCTGTAGTTGCCGATAGCATAATCCACGGATTGTTTATTTGTATAAAGGGTTTATTAACGTCCCCCGGTGTTACGCCTCAAGGATTATCAGAAAAACGGCACATAAACTAACTTGTTATCTAAACTTAAGCTAACACCCACGCCTTACCTAGGATTTGAACCCAGAACTTCCCGCTACCCAGACCGTCGGCGATCCAACCGACTGCACCACGGGAGATCGGCGCATTATCCACGGGCAGTGCACAGTTCCATTTATGTTGCTCTCTGATCGCGCACATCACCGAACCTATATTCACTAATTATACATTATGTCTTACTTAAACCTTGCCCTTGTGTGTTCAGAAACCTGTACATTTTGCACGGAAGGTTATATTTTACCCGCTTTGAATCTGCAAGCCACAGTGTCTAAAGAGCTTCCCTTTGGGTTACTAATTCGTAGGGACAATGATTTTTTGCGAATAAATCTCCTGATTTAGATATAATTCAACGTTGCATAAATTCGTTTAACATTACCGATTGGGTGCCAGCGTTCGTTGCACACAATGGCCAATCGCGGGAGTGCTCTATCGCATTCACCGTTCAAATATGCAGCAGCCAATAACAAAAGAAGATCTACACGTATCCACACAGGACACTGAATACCATCCCGAATTGAAATTTTGCAATAACATCACTAAACGTGCTCGTGTTAAAGTCGTGCTGTGTTGTGTTTGGCTGATGTCACTACCGTCGAACACAAAGTCTACAGACCTCTGGTTGCGATAACGAAACGAAAACTGTCACCTCAAACAAAGCACGCGACAAAGCAGTGTTTATTTGGAACACCTCAAACCATAAGTGAGCCCGTTCAGTCCCTGTTGCCATGCTCGAGGACATGTTGCACATGAATGGTACTTATCGCCAGCTCTGTAAATAACGAGGAATCAGTGGCTAGTATTTGGAGCGTCTTCCTTGTGAGTAATCTGATTTTTTGAAGTTTCAACGTCTGTCATTTGTGAACGGCTAATGCTGACATCAGTGAACCCACAGCGCGTTGTTCACTGGCTGCGGGAAGCACACTTGACACAAGTACAGCACTCACATAAATGTTTGCGATTGCAACACTCGAGCTTGTTAACTATTTCGAACTGAACGGGCTAAGGTATTTTGAAACGGGTAAACGAATATGTCTTTAAATTGTGCTCACGGGCAGTGGTTTCATTTACTTCGTGCTCATCGGAGTAAATAAAATGTGAGTGAGTGAAGAGATTTGGGCAGCTCTTAACAACGAGGTCTTGAGAGAGACTATGATGGTGAAGTGAGGTGGGTATGTAGCAGCGTCGGAATGTAAGGGCGGGTTGAACGGGAGATCCCTGAGAAAACCGGCCGACCAGCGGCATCGTCTGGCACGATTCCCACACTACAAACCTGAACAGTGCGAATTGAGCAAAATCAGGGAAAACCAGTGGAAATTGAATGACTGATAATGAGTGACAGATAACTAATTAATATGATGGCTGATTTTTCAGATTTATTTGTGTTTCCCACTACCCCAAGTCATTTGTTTCCAGTTCATTTGCTTGATTTGCCAGTCGGAAGTAGTATATCAAATGACTTTCAATGAATGTTATTTCACTGATTAATATCACTGATTCAGGCTTTGAGTGCACATGCAATAATCCGGGAGTGACCTGGACGTAAATCGAACCTGGTTCGCCTTGGTGGGAGGCTAGAAGTCTAACCACTACACCACCACGGCCCCAAATAAAAAGCCTTCATTTATTTATAGGTCTAACAATTTCATAGTACTTTTGAGAGGCACGGTTACAAGTTATGGCATTCTAAATGTTTTCATGCGTTGGAATTATTCGCAGTAGAACGACAGAAGAACTCATCAGATGTTTCGAAAGTGTTCCATTCACGGGAAGCAGAGTGCAGAATCGATCAGGCTGGCAACATTGGCGACGCAGCCTTCTCGTGCACTTAAGGGCTGAGTGCGACCTGATTAGAATGGAAATGGAGCACGCGAGCGGACTGTAACGCGCCCTACGCCCATCAAACTAATCCGCTGATCGACCAGGGAGATTGATTAGAGATGGGATGCTGTAATTGAACGGTTTGCATCTCGCACATCCGCCAGCATCGTCATCTCCCTCTAGTGTCAGATGATGCCGTTCTCATTTCGTCTGTCTAGCTGACATAACCAGCCGGGTGGTTCACGTGCTTAACTAACATAACTTACTTTCTAACACAGCGAACGCAAGACCCGAACCCGGAAACTCAAAGTTTGAAGTCGAACCCTTAGCAATCTCGGCCACGAAGTTCCCTTCAGGTGAGTATTCTACCACAGCGACCATTTAGAGCACGTTGCAAGAGGATTTGGTTTATAGTTTGAACTGTACTAAACAAAATAACGGTTTCCAATACGTTACGTCTCTGGCATGTTATTTGTTGGTTGACTCACTCTCATAAATAAGAGCATGAAAACCTCTCTGATTTGATGAACTGTAAGCTAAATGCCCATCATGTGGTATCCAAAAGCTTCAGATATTATTTCGTTTGTTGTTTTCCCAGTGTACAGGCAGTTTCACCACCGAACAGACCTCATGGAATTAAGGCCTATGTTTTTTCTGTTAACTCCAGGGTTTTTATTTACTCTCTGACATCCGATGCGTCATCCAGCTTTTTATAACAATAACAGTAGTGTATAATAGAGCATTCGAACACAGGTTCATGACAGGGACACAGGGACACCGGAATGCAAGAGCAGCAGAATACATCCACAGGAGGTAATTTTTCCCTTTTTTCCCTCAAAATGACTCATTTAGGCTACTAAATTACGCTTTTTCCCCCAAAAAAAAACTTTTTTCCCCAAAAATTTTCCTAATTTCCCTCAAAATATTATTTTTTCAAAATAATTTCAATGACTCCACAATGTGGCTCTTGACTCCTTTTTTGGCAATAAGGAGTCAAGGAGTAAGGAGTCACCTCCCCTACCATACTTCATGCTCTTGCATTCACAGCCTATGCTAACTTATAAGCATAGTTGACCATAATTCCCGAACCGTCCATTTTGGAAGCCAGTACATTCTAGAACATACCAATCCATGATGGCTAGTACATTCGAGAACATTCGATCCCATGACGGTCATTTTGCCAGCCAGTAAATTAAAACTTATGTAAAAAATTAATTAAAAATTATTGATAGCCATATTCTAGTAAGTACAAGTTGGCGGCCATTTTGCTAGGCAGTAAATTAAAACTTATGTAAAAATGTATCAAATTTTTTAAAAATAAGCAGCGACCATGTGTGCAGCAAGTACAAGTGGGTGGTCATTTTGTCAGCTAGTACAAGTTATTTTCAATGTAGGCGGCCATTTTGTCAGCCAGTAAATTAAAAACTTATGTAAAAAGTTATGTAAAAAAATTTAAAATTATCGGTGACCATGTTTGCAGTAAGTACAAGTTGGAGGCCATTTTGCTAGCCAGTAAATTAAAAAGTGTGTGTAATTTAGAATAAAAATTTTTTAAAATTATTGGTGGCTATATTGGATGGTGCCACATATCCGTAGTGGCAGCAATGTTGACATCACCGCCTCAGCTGGCGCCCCCCTCCCCGCGTTCACCCACGACAGCCAATGACGGCACCGCAGCACACACAATGAGGAGTCATAAAATGACGCCCCCCTCCCCGCGCCCACCCGCGGCAGCCGATGTCGTCACCGCAGCACACGCAATGAGGAGTCAACAAATGACGCAATGAGGAGCCAACACACNCCCGCGGCAGCCGATGTCGTCACCGCAGCACACGCAATGAGGAGTCAACAAATGACGCAATGAGGAGCCAACACACGCAATGAGGAGTCAACAAATGATGCAATGAGGAGCCAACACATGCAATGAGGAGTCAACGCACGCAATAAGGAGTCAACAAATGACGCAATGAGGAGTCAACACATCCAATGAGGAGTCAACAAATGTCGCAATGAGGAGCCAACACACGCAATGAGGAGCAACACACGCAATGAGGGGTCAACAAATGACACAATGAGGAGTCAACAAATGGCGTCCCCCTCCCCGCACCCACCCGTGTCACGGCCTCGCACGCAATGAGGAGTCAAGGAGTGAGGAGTCACCTCCCGACCATACTTCATCCATTTGCATTCGAAACTAAGAAAGTTATCTCGGGTTCTTCCAAAATACGATGTAAACTACAAATATGCATTTAAGCCCTATGCGAACTTATAAGTCTAGCGGACGAAACGTTTAAGATGTAGGCACCAAATTCATAACATAGACCAAGGCACCAACAAGGATAATTACCAAATAGCCATTTAAGCCCTTTGCTAACTTATAAGCCTAGCGGACGAATCGTTTAAGATGTAAGCACCAAATTCATAACATAGACCAAGACACCAACAGGGATAGTTACCAAATAACCATTTAAGCCCTATGCTAACTTATAAGCACAGTTGACGAACCATTTGTGATGGAGGCACCAAATTCATAACATAGATCAAGGCACCAACAAGCAAAACTACTAAATAGGCACTTAAGCCCTTTGCTAACTTATAAGCATAGTTAACGAACCGTTTATGAGGTAGACACCAAATCCATAACATAGGCCTCGACACAGACAAGGATAGTTACCAAATAACCATTTAAGTCCTATGCTAACTTATAAGCGCAGTTGACCGTAATTTCCGAACCGTTTATGATGTTGGCACCAAATTCAAAACGTAAGCCTCGGAGACAACAAGGAAAATTAACACATCATCATTAAAACCCTTTGCGAACTTATAAGCACAGTAGACGAACCGTTTATGATGTAAGCACCAAATTCATATCATAGGCCGCGACACAGACAAGGTGGTGGGGTGAAGTGGTCCCTTACATTGCCAGTTCGTTTCACGTATTTTTTATGTACCAAGTTTATTATTCTTCAATTTTTTTTTTTTAACATATTCACTTATGGTCGATATTAATCGGCATGATAAATTTTCCAAATTTTTTACTCTTGGCATTAAATGTTTTAATTTGGGTTCGTCTGTATGGTTATGTCGTGCAGATGGTGGAACGACGGTATACTGGAGCACTCGCAAGTAGTAGTCTTGTCAGGTATACCATTCATGCGTTCCCCTTTTTTCCACAAATGTTGATAGCAAACCGTTTGGAAATTATGCTTATAAGTTAGCATTCAGCTTAAATGGCTATTTGGTAATTTTCCTTGTTGGTGCCTTGGTCTATGTTATGAATTTGGTGCCTCCATCACAAATGGTTCGTCAACTGTGCTTATAAGTTAGCATAGGGCTTAAATGGTTATTTGGTAACTATCCCTGTTGGTGTCTTGGTCTATGTTATGAATTTGGTGCTTACATCTTAAACGATTCGTCCGCTAGGCTTATAAGTTAGCAAAGGGCTTAAATGGCTATTTGGTAATTATCCTTGTTGGTGCCTTGGTCTATGTTATGAATTTGGTGCCTACATCTTAAACGTTTCGTCCGCTAGACTTATAAGTTCGCATATGGCTTAAATGTATATTTGTAGTTTACATCGTATTTGAGAAGACCCCGAGATAACTCTCTTAGCTTCGAATGCAAATGGATGAAGTATGGTTGGGAGGTGACTCCTCACTCCTTGACTCCTCATTGCGTGCGAGGCCGTGACATGGGTGGGTGCGGGGAGGGGGACGCCATTTGTTGACTCCTAATTGTCTCATTTGTTGACCCCTCGTTGCGTGTGTTGTTCCTCATTGTGTGTGTTGGCTCCTCATTGCGTGTGTTGGCTCCTCATTGCGTCATTTGTTGACTCCTTATTGCGTGTGTTGACTCCTCATTGCATGTGTTGGCTCCTCATTGCATCATTTGTTGACTCCTCATTGCGTGTGCTGCGGTGACGACATCGGCTGCCGCGGGTGGGCGCGGGGAGGGGGGCGTCATTTTATGACTCCTCATTGTGTGTGCTGCGGTGCCATCATTGGCTGTCGCGGGTGAGCGCGGGAAGGGGAGCACCAGCTGAGGTGGTGACGTCAACATGGCTTCCACTACAAAGGGGTGGCACCATCCAATATGGCCACCGATAATTAAAAAAAAAAATTATACTAAAATTACACAAACATTTTTAATTTACTGGCTAGCAAAATGGCCGCCAACTTGTACTTACTGCAAACATGGTCACCGCTAATTTTTATTTCTTTAAATAACTTTTTACATAACTTTTTAATTTACTGGCTGACAAAATGGCCGCCTACATTGAAAATAACTTGTACTAGCTGACAAAATGGCCACCCACTTGTACTTGCTGCACACATGGTCGCTGCTTATTTTTAAAAAATTTGATAAATTTTTACATAAGTTTTAATTTACTGCCTAGCAAAATGGCCGCCAACTTGTACTTACTAGAATATGACTAACAATATTTTTTTATTAATTTTTTACATAAGTTTTAATTTACTGGCTGGCAAAATGGCCGTCATGGGATCGAATGTTCTCGAATGTACTAGCCGTCATGGATTGGTATGTTCTAGGTTGTACTGGCTTCCAAAATGGACGGTTCGGGAATTATGGTCAACTATGCTTATAAGTTAGCATAGGCTGTGAATGCAAGAGCATGAAGTATGGTAGGGGAGGTGACTCCTTACTCCTTTACTCCTCATTGCCAAAAAAGGAGTCAAGAGCCACATTGTGGAGTCATTGAAATTATTTTGAAAAAATAATATTTTGAGGAAAATTAGAGAAATTTTGGGGGGAAAAAGGGACTTTTGGGGGGGGGAGAAAGCGTCAGTTAGTGGCCTAAATGAGTTATTTTGAGGGAAAAAAGGGAAAAATTACCTCCTGTGGATGTATTCTGCTGCTCCAGCATTCTGGTGTCCCTGTGTCCCTGTCATGAACCTGTGTTCGAATGCTCTATATATAACTACTAATAACATTAAAATTTAATCACGTTTGTCATATAGCAGTAAAGAATCTACATAATCATAACTAATATTATAAATGCGAAAGTGTGTTTGTTTGTTTGTTTGTCCTTCTTTCACGTCGGAACGGAGCAACGGATCGACGTAATTATTTTGCACAGTAATAGTTGGAGGGCTGAAAGATAAAATTGGCTACTTTTTATCGGAAGAAAATATCTCAAAAAATTTGCTTAATATGTAATTTTCTTTAATCATTATATGTTAAACGACATATCAATTGTGGTTTTAGAAATTGATAATAGATGGCATTCAAATAGTTTCAATTGACTGCATTTCCTTTTCGTTTTCTTTTATTCACTTTTCGTTTTGGTTTTGTTGTTTAGGAATATTCTAATATTGTTCGATTTTTTAGACTGGATTGCCTTTGTTACTTATTAACACTTTGAATTAGATTTGTTGGTTTAGTATTTGTTTTTTTTTACTTTTTCGACTGTTTTTTTTTCTTTGTTGTTTAGTTTTCATAGTCTATTAAGCAAATAATGCCTCGCAAACGGAAATCAAGTTCCTATAACCACGCGAGGGAAGCCGCGGGTAAAAGCTAATGTTTTCATAAAAAGTGAGGTCGATACTGAAAGCTCATGCGTTCAGTTCCTTGGCATTCATTCGTGCCAATTACGACCTTGGATAGACAGTGAAGCTATTATTTCTCAATTTTCAGTAATATTTTGTTTTACGTCAAAGGAAAAGTCAGTCTTTTGAATTAACTTAGGTATGGGCTACCATTCGTAGTTATGTATTAAGTTATATTTGTCACTGGCACAAAATTCATCAAACTATTCGCGTGGAACGCCTGGCGAGTGAAATGAGCAACTTATCAAACCACGTGGAACCTTATCCATAAGAAAAACTTAGAGTGACCAGTAAAATTACGTGTGATGGAAAGTCATCTCACAAGTGTTTCTTTGTCAAAAACTGCTGTCATTCAAACTGCCTGCAATAACTGTTAGCATCTCTTACGCTACTCCGAAAGTAGGCAAAACGTAATATCTAATTTGTTTTCAAGAAAAATTTGTGCAGCTAGGTTGCACCGAGTTACGTCGGAGGCAAACTATTTTAAAAGTTTTTGAGCTCCAGCTTACTCTTTCTCCTCGCTCGGTTTCCAATCCTTGGTCCTCGGCGCCCGACCTGATTCCCCCTCCTCCCGCCCCTCTGCGTTTGCGCATCCACGCGTTGTCTGCTACAATTGTAGTATGGTAAGGTGGGTTTACGATTGACTTAACATAATCAGTGCGCCGTGTGATTAGAACGTGAATCAATGTGTTCAAGGGTATTGGTTTATGACCGCCATGCGCGGGGCGTGCGCGTTCTTGGCTTGACTTAACATATGGTTACAGCCCAGTAACATTTGTTGTTGGCGGAAAACTGAATTTAAATCTTTTATTTTGGTTATGTCATATCGTTTAATCGTACGCAATGAATTATTTTATTCGAGAGGACGCCTTTTTATTTAAATAACTGTTCAAGGTCATGTTTTATTCCTTGGAAGAGGTTATTGAATTCGCTTAATTTGACCTTTTCCATATTTATTGACGTAAATCCCCAATGCTGCCATCGGCATCCCCTTCTGTAAAATACTACGAGTTTTCGGAACGATTACACAAGCAGTAACTACAAATAATTAAATAAATGCTAATAATCTTTACCCTTGCCCATTTTTCCAGGTTATGTCAGCCACTTTGGTATCCTACTGTTCTGATTGGCTAGACTTAACATTTGCTAGGTCAAACATATACTGCATAATTTATTTTCCTTGAGTCATACGTGCAAGTCTTAATTCTTCAGTATATAATCGTAAACCACCTTTAGCGTATGTTTAGTCCTACTTTAACTACATTCGAGGCGGCTGCTGACAACTCCGGCTGCATTGCGTTTTCTGGCCACCGCTTATCGCATCAGAGGCCTAATTAGGATACACGATTAGCTCGGCCGGTGACGTTATAATAATAAGAAGGGTCTTGGCGTGTGATAACTGTAGGTTTTGTAAATTAGTTTCTTGATGTAACTGTGTAGCGAAGACTAATGGTAAGAGCATATATTATACGGTGGTGTCATAATTAAGTTCGGTTTCGTAGCCGTTCGAAATTCCTTTTATGTTGAATGTTATGTACTGCTGTGGATTGTCTTGTTTCAAACTTCTTACATAACTTGGTTTATAGCTCGAAGTATTTTCTGAACAGTATGATAGGTGCACATAAACTGCTGTAGCTATCGCCGACGTCTATGGAGCTTTCGAGTGCACCTTGGTTTATAGTAGTCGAGTTGAGTTGACAGGTTTGGGCGGCTCTTAACTGCGAGGTCTTGAGAGCCGATCAGGGTGAAATGAGGAAGAATGGAGCGACGCCGGAATTAAGGGGCAGGAGAAATGGGAGATCCCCGAGAGAACCCGCCGACCAGTGGCATCGTCCGGCATAATTCCCATTTGCAAAACCCCGGAGTGACCCGGCCGGGGATTGATCCCGGTTCGCCTTGGTGGGAGGCTAGCAGTCTAACTACTCACCCACTGCGGCCCCTTTATAGTAATTGGCACCGCCCTATATTTCTCTTTTTTTTCCACGGCCACACCGTGCCCTTTTGTAATATGATTATTTGAGAACCAAATATTTTTTTACATTTCGAGTTGTGCGGTAATTTAAATATATATTTTAACGTGTCTAGTTAAATAGGCACCGGCTTTGATAGGGCCGTACATTAATTTTTGGGGCTGTCCGACGTCGAGTTTACATTTTATTACATATTTTAATATTTGTGTATATTTAAATAGACGTCGGCTTTGGTGGGACATTATTAATTTTTTTTCCATGGCAGCTGCCCGACGTCGAATCTTGAGTTAATTAATTGTATAATTGTGTTTTTAATGTGGTAAATTTTTAAGTAGGCCAGTTTTCGCCATTTATGTACCTATGCATTGTACCTGAACTGAAATGTAAATTATAACTGTCATAATCAAATTTGCAATTTTTTTGTGTGTAATAATTTGTGACCCATCACAAGGATAATATTTTTATTCAAAATAGCCGTTTACTATAATAATTCACTGACTTCTAAATATTTAATCTTCTGTGTAATATGTTATGTTACGATGCGTGAAAGTATCAATACAGCCACGATTTCTTTGGATACGCAGAGTACACAATATTTTCATGAAATTATCTTTATGTCTAGCGATTGGAAACATGGCCAGGTGCACAACTATGGTTGATGCGAGCCAACGTGATCCGACTGCCTCCCAAAGTCCGCGTAGGAAAGCAAAACGGTGGCAGACAAACAAAGAAAACTCACAGGAAAAAAACACGTCTACCCCCAAAAAGAAGTTAACTCTGATTTCCGGAGGCAAGTAACGAAGTTCCAGCACAAATAAAACAGAAGTGAAGGCGGACTGCTAGCAGAACAGCAAGAAAAGCTCGCACAAGTTCCGGACACAGCCTGGCGAAAAAAAGTCAACGACGTTGTAGTAGAAAGAACAGCTTGTTTTTAAAATCTGGATTGCCAAAGTTTTCACACAGCAATTTTCGCTGTCCCTCAGAGGAAAAGGTTAGTTTCAGACGATTGTTTTTTTTCTCTACGGGACCTGAAATGTAATTGACGATGGATTTTTTTAGAGTTCTTTAAACTGAAAGTTGCGTGCAATTGTGCGTGCTAGCATACAATCTTTCCTATAAACGTACAGATTCATCACAAACCTTTGCTGGCCACGACGTGGGGAGGGAAATAACGACATGTACTAACAAAATAAATTTGAACTTGAACGTAAAAATGGTTTACACAGCCATGACTTACCTGACGTTAGAATGTAACATAGCAATGTAATACGGTATCTCAATTTTTGACTCGGTAACTGTCTGGTAAGATTGAGAAAAGTTACAAATAAAAGTTACCGATGTGACTAGTGATCCTACCTCCCTCTACGCTAATATAGAAGTAATGTTGTTGGGGTACTCAAAGGCTGTGGATTGTTAAGAAATTGTGTATTGAAAATTTACTCAAAAGAAGGAATTTTTAACACCCTTCATTTTAATGGTACGAGAAGTGCCTATGGGGCTTTGATGATTGCTTAACGGCACAACTTCTAAAATGGCGGACGATTAAATTATTTACTTAGACAATTTAGAGTTCCCACTAGGCACATAAACTCACCGAGTTTAATTTAAGTCGTGTTGGTGGTACATGAGTTGTATCTTTTACACAAAAAATAATAATATTTTGAAAGTAAAAAAATGAATGAAAAATTTAGATGTCTTTAAATAATAATTTTTACATGGAACTGTAGTGGGGAAATTATATTTTAAGATGGTGAACTAAAAAGGTTACAGATTAGGACATTTTTTGCACACAAAAAGGAATTGTAAGTAAACCAGTTTACACACATATCGATCTGTTTCAGAGATATTGAGTACCACGAAAAGCTAAAGGCTTATATTTTTAAAATTAAAATTCCTTAATTCAGGCTGACTCTAACAATAATATTCTGATTTGAATTTTTTTACATATATGTTTCTAATACCGGTAATAGTCTATAAACATTTTATATGTCAAGTATATATATGTTTATAATCTGCATGAATCAGTTAATGAAGAATATTTACCATATGTTAATTTGGAATGAATAGAAAATAATTTAAAAAATTACCGAATGAATAATATAATGTATTTTGAAAGCATATTTAGAATCTCGTACTACATTATATGATGAACATAAAGAGTTTCTGCATGCGCAAGAACGAAGAAATAAATTAATAACATTAGATAATAAGTATCGCATGGAATTAGTTTTGAAGAAATGGAATATAGAAATCTAAAATTGTATCATATTCGTTGACTAAATATGTACATTTATTCAAATACTAACATGAAAATAAAAATTAAAAATAATTTTTAAAAATAATTTCCTTTCAGTACATGTTAATACATTTGAAATCATAAGAAAAAGAGTTTTTATTACAGCTGTTATTTAAGTCAAAAGTAATTTAACTTAACTATAGACAAATATATGAACTGATTTTGTTGAATTACATACGAATAAAACCAAGATTTTGAACAAACATTGATATAGTATTTTGGTATGAATATTTAAATATCAAAAGTATAAATTTATAACTTCCATTACAATATTTTGAAACATAAATATAATCATTTCCACATGTGCTCTAAGAATCCAGACGATTTAATATATGGCATAAGAACAGATATGGTTTAAGAAGATATCGGAATAATGATAATGCATTCCATACATGCTGTTAACCTTAACATAATAAGTAATGTAACATTAATAAAAAAAAATAATGGACAAAATGAAAGAGGATAATAACGGCTTAGTATTTGAATTAGCAGTGTTAAGTTAAAAAATTTTGCAACAACGGTTGACGAAAATATATTAAGAAATTAAGAGGTGTTAATATTAAGAGGAGTTTTAATATAAACACAAACAAATACAACTATTTTCGATGACAGTTAATATTTATTTTAAAAATTATAAATCTATGTAGTAGAATTTAATTAGAACTAAGAAACATATAGTATATCATTGAAATGAATCAGAGGTATCAAGATATGTACATGATAAGGTATTTGTATTTCATGGTCAAATTAATGCATTACTATCAGGACATTAAAATTACTAAAACATTACAAAACTTTTTTTTAAATATAAAATTCACTATTGTATATCAAATATTGGCCATTCACGGTTACTTCTCACTTTTCTGAAGCCCTGCTAAAGTTCTACTTTTGGTTACCGATTACGTATCCTTCCGCTACATTTAAACTTAAACACTGACATGTGACTACGTTTTAACTGTCAAATGCTTCTGTACTGTTTTAAGAATGACCGCAAATTAGACCTATAACCATATCTAGTTCAGCTTTATGACTTTTTTAATAATGTCCATGTTAATGGTAGTTCTTATAGTTATTATTTCACATTTTTAACATATTTTTTATACACGACAAGCACATTACATATAATACACTTTAATATTTTGCCGCGACTGTATTTATCCCTGTTATAACTGCGGGGAAAGAACTGTAGTATTTGATCTCTTGTTATTAATATGTGTTGGGTTATTTCGTTAAAAGGACGGCCTTTTTTGGAATAAATATTAAAACGAAGGCACAACCAGTCCAAAGTAAAGAGACAGTAAATTCAAGCACGCAACTCGTGTCGCTTGTACGTAGCAACGACAAACTTAGAAGAAAGTGGCGAACATGCACATAAATAGGCCTACCGTAACGTGTATTCCACTCATATTTATATGTGTTGGTACTTAGTGTTTTCTAAGTTTATTTCATTATTTTTTTAAATTATCTGTCTGGGCTTAGTATTTTGTTGGGGTTGTGGCAAACATTCAATTCACAGAAACGTAAGCACGTTGCATAATTGTGTTTCAAATACCTAGGGCAATATTACAACGATGTGATAAACAGACGTGACTTTCAAACAATTTCGTGTTAAATACAGTTCACGGTTAAAACGTATAAATTTCACACGTCCGATGTTAGCAATCACACACACACACACACACACTCACTGGTCCAACGTAACGTAATGACAACAATGCTCTTTCCCACACACAGAGATCACGACGCACTTTACAGTTTATTTATTCCTGCCGTAGAAAATCCTATCGATCAAAACATTGTAACTTGCCTAGGTAGGTTTAAAAAACACGAGTACAAATTTGACGCCTCATTCAGAAACACGCCATGTCATGTCGTTGGCGTCACCAGTTGCCACTTCTGCCAACTTCTGATTTGTAACTGTCCCGCCATCACATATAAATGTATTATAATAAGTATGCAAACATTAAAATCTCGTTTCAGTTGTAAATTACAAATTCAAAAATCATTATTTTTGCTGTAATAATTACAGGCGCTACGAAACTTCCCTATGGAGAGAAAAAGAGAGAGAGAGAGAGAGAGAGAGAGAGAGTGACAAGCTTCGCTCCACCTGTAGAATTTTCTTCCTCGGACGAAAAAAAAAACACCATTTCAGTAGGGCGTATGAACGGTAAGTTGCGCTGATATTTTTAACTGTAACAATGAAATATGTTTCCTTCAGTGCTACCTAAAAATTCAAACATATCAATAGTGAACCTTTAATTTACAAATAGCGTACCCAAAAACTAGGTTAGAACAATATTAATCTGTAAACTATTTCTTACTAGCCATTGCAAAAACTTCGCTGCTCTCACTGTTTTTAATTCGTATTTTATGAGAAATAAATATTACAAGTTCTAAAAGACACTCAGTTAAAGTTTAATTTATTAAAAAAAACAGTACTTTAAAGTTAAGCACATTGTTATATATTTGTGGTATACAAGTTATTGTAAAATCCGGTTGACATGTTACACCTAGGATGATTTTTCAAATGTTCTTTTCAAAACATCTGAAGAAACCGTGAATGAACTATAAATTTTATACCCTCTTTTCGGAACATTCTTAAATAATTATACAATAGTTAAAATTGACATAAATTTTAAACATTTTGTAATTAAAATTTAATTAATTATTTTTTATTCTTGGTTCTGTAAAATTTTTTTCAAAGTGCATAAATTATTTTTCTGTAAATTTAATATTACATTTGTATTAATATAGTATTTTATACTAAGTTTAAATTCCAAATTCCATACCACCGTTTGGCAAACCTCACGGCAATAACACATAAACACATATTTGAGTTAAAATATTTTAATTTATTTGTTTAAATGTTTGTAATTTTTATATTTGTATGAAAACTTACAATTGTATTGTTATATGAGTATATTTAATTTTCATAGTTCTATGTTTTTTATAAATATTCCTACAATTTAGAAGTTTATAAAGCTATTTGCACAATAATTAGTTATTTAACGATATGTCTTAAGTTCAAAACTATAACATGTTACTTAAAAATATGAACTTTCACTTATTTTCAAGAACTTGTAATTTGGTTTTCTGATTACAAAAATACTTTACAGTTTAGTGCCAAACTACATTTATTTAGTAAAAGTATCAAATATATATTAATTAACGCATACGTTCACGTATTTCATGGCCAGATGACTCCCGGATTTTTGCAAGTGGGAATCGTGCCGGACGATGCCGCTGGTCGGCGGGTTTCCTCATGGATATCCCGTTTCCCCCACCATTACATTCTGGCACTGCTCCATTCTCACCTCATTTTCATTTTACCCTTATCGGCTCTGAAGAGTTCGTTGTTAAAGGCCGCCAAAATCTCTCACCTAGCATAGGTTTGAGCACCATATGCTAATAGGCTACATTAATGCACGTTGTTTATCCAAGAATTTAGTGGTTTAAAATAAGTGAACCAAATTTATTTCTGGGAAATCTAGACACAGTCGGCTCTTTCAGGCGAACTAACATTTCGACGTGAGCTCAATTTCCTGCGTAGATCGTGCGGAAAACTATGATGGTTTCTGTACAGCTGTTATAATTTTCCGCTCTATCTGTTCAGCATGAGCGGCGAACATGTGAACCAGGCTCAACATTGCCATGGACCGCCTCGCTTTATTCATGCATTGTACAAGTTGAAACCGTGGATCTTCTAAAAAAGTAAAAGTGTTAACAATATGCATGTCGTGCTCTTATGTGTATAGAACAAATAACATTTACTTCGGTAGCCATATATGTGCTTATTACGCCTTCAAAACGTAAAGTCTTAGAACTAGTTTCATTAATTAATTGCCAACTGAATTAGGAGCCTGCATGCAAGTGCATAGTCCATTCGCAGATACTTCTAACTTTTCTGAAGCTCTGCTTAAGTTCTACATCCAGGATATTCCTCCACCTCATGCAAACAAATCATAACCAAGGGTAGAAAATAACAACTAAGGAAAAATTCTCCGCAATCATTCGAACACAGTGTAATAATATTCTTCATAAGTACTATTTATTACTAGGCATTACCAACAAACCTATTTTCTCCCAGTTGTTCTTCATATTAATTATAAATTGAATATCATAATGTTACGTGGGACGCCTGAGAGGCGTATCTGAGTTCGTGAGGTCTGGAAGTAAATATAAAAATTAAATAACTAAATTTGATTTCTAATTTATTCACACAGTTTTCATTTGCAGCATTAAATTACCTGTCTCCAATGTTACTCTTTTTATTTAACAGTGAGCGCAATATTTAATGTATATTACAACTCTATTTAACGTTCTTCTTAATGTCTCTGTCTAGTTGCAGTCAAGTACACATNGCAATATTTAATGTATATTACAACTCTATTTAACGTTCTTCTTAATGTCTCTGTCTAGTTGCAGTCAAGTACACATACTCATCATTAACATGTGTTCGTTCTATGTGTTGCCATCATTTGTAATGTCTTTCACTCACACATTAAGTCCAATAGTCCAGCCTGCCAGCCGCACTCTTCACTGCTTGATACTCGCAGTCGTATATTTCCCTCCCGCTGGTCACTTCTCTCGCCGCTCGTCTTCTATCGCTCGGAACTCAGCCAATCATCCATTCAACAAACATTCCCGGCCCGGAGGCCCGTTCCACAATTTATACTATGCTGGCATTGACCTGAAAAGTTCGACGCACCCCGAGTCATAAGGACAGAATCTAGAACAGTAAATAACTAGAACATTCCTCATACAGACGCAGAAACTCAATACACCCAGAGTCAGCAGCGCGCACCACAAAAAGGATTACCGTGTCGGCTCGCTATCTGTAACAGATACGCGGTCTCAGGCCTATCGCTTGCCTGTCATTCAAAACAATCCATTGACTTTATGCCACCGCTATCATATAACTGCTGTCCTTCACTTCCACTCGCTCGGGCGGGATTAGAAGCAACGGGCGCTTAGCAATAAAACTCAACGTCTCTCTGTCTGTCTGTTAGTGCGCATATCACTCAATAACCACGTATCCAATTTATGTGTTTTTTTTTAATTCATAGCTATATTATCTATTCAGGTATAAGTATATATTTTGCTACGTAAAGTAACATAAGGAATAAGCAGTGACGATAATAGTGAATCACGNAATTCATAGCTATATTCTCTATTCAGGTATAAGTATATATTTTGCTACGTAAAGTAACATAAGGAATAAGCAGTGACGATAATAGTGAATCACGTCAGAAAAAAGTTTGCAGCCAGCGCGCTCTCTTGCAATACGCTGTCTAAACCGTTACAGATGGAACAATATCATCTAGTAAAGAATTCTGTACAGTAAAAAGACCTAAAAAAAACCTCTGCTGTAGCATATATAATTAGGGATTTTACCATTTAACTCACCGAGACGTTGAGTTTTATAACATGCATAGAGGAAAGAAGATTAACACTAAGTAAAATTCAACTTTATTTTTAAAAAACTTCTAAACAATAATTCTGCAGTGCACGCGAGCGGAGCCGCGGGCACATCTAGTAAAGTTCATTTAAAAGTTAAAATTAACCAAAAATAACGTATTTTTATTACATCACAAGTATAAAAAGGATTGTGATACATTATATATTTAGTAAAAAATCAAGCACGTCATATGTAGAGTGATTTTCCACAGGTTTGATTCAAAAAGTTTGAAGAAACCACGAATAGATAGAAGCATACGTGTTGTTATTGGCAGTGATATATATTTATTTCTAATGGTTCATTTCAGATGTGTTGTCTTTACCATGAATAATCTATAATGATGTTTGTACCGTAGAAGGAAATAAGTGTCTACTACTGATTCTAGTTCCACAGTAACAACTCTCCGTGTCCACGCACTAGACTGCTTTCCTGCCAATAGCGCCATGAAAAGCAACGTGTATAGGATTTGAGGCCAGAACTCTGATCATGTGAGCAAGTGTTTAGACATATTTGTGCACTCCCTCTAACCTAGTTTTAATGCTGGGGCAGCGGTGGCGTAGTGGCCAGGGCGCTCGCCTCCCACCACGGCGATCCGGGCTCGATCCCCGGCGGGTTCACTCCCGGATCCTCGCATGTGGGTATCGTGCTGGACGATGCCGCTTGCCGGCGGGTTTTCTCAGGGTACTCCCGTTTCCCCCGCCCTTGCATTCCAGCGCCGCTCCATTCTAGGACTTCACTTCTGACATGGCCGGGGATGACGGTCACCTACGAGTCCCAGCGGGACAGACCGTCACTCGGAGGGTGTCGCCTTGCCTTGGGTGCGCTCCCCACACGCCATTTTTTTTTTTTATGCAATTAGTCAGGCCCTGGGCGTAGGCGATTGACGCTCTGGGCAAGCTTAGATGTAATTTTCGGCGCTCTCTTTTAATACTCCAAATTCACCATAATGTTATTAGCAGCACTCTGCCTGAACTTGGTACCACTTCACTTTTATTAAAACTATTCAAATTGCTCACCGAGTGAGAACCACCTAAGCAAATTAACGAAGTTGAGTGAACCCGAACATTGAAACATATTTGAATTCAATTTAAAGCAATGAAAATAATACCTTGAAAAACGTTTCCTTTACGCTCCACACCTCGATCCTTCCTAATGGGCGCACTGTCCTCTAAGTATGGTTTGTTGAAAATTCGAATGTAGGCAAATGTGTCCATCGCTGTTCACCATGTGAGTTTGACAGTTGTATTGGTGGATCGAAGTGTTTTGGGCGGCTCTTAGCATGGGAACACGAGGTATTGAGAGTCGATGATGCTGAAGAGAGGTGAGTATGTAGCGACGCCAGAATGCCATAGCGAGGAGGGGGGGTGGGTCCCCGAGGAAACCCACTGACCAGTGGTATCGCCCGGCGCGATTCCCACATTCGAAATATCGGATAGATCCCCCTGGTAATCGAATCATATTCGCCTTGAGTAGAAGACGAACATCTGTTTCCTCAACTTCAATGTATGTCAGCGCCATCCAATTGGCGGCCCGCGGGCCACATACGCCCTTTCAGACTCGCCCGCGGATGAAATGTTTCATAAGCAATTATTTATTTAATTGTATGCTTTTGAATTCAAATGACTTATTTAACGTCAACTGTAACTATTGCTAGCATATAACTTGTAAAAAATTAAATGTAATTTCATTTATTACATCTTTACTTATAAAAATTGTCTTCATATAAGTGAGTGTGGCCCGACAATCATCGTAATTATTTGTTTGTGACCTGATGGTAAAACCAATTGAATATCCCTGGTGTATAGTCGGTGAATGCTGTTCACGATAGAGTAACCACTTTGAAATCAACTTTTAAAAATACCGCTGCACATATTTTAACAGGCGCACTGAATGGCATGTGCACAGTAAAGTTGATAACGATGGAGGGAGAGAAGTTCCATGGCTTGACGTTGAATTAAAATTGTTAGGTAAATATTTGTGAAAACTGAAATTAATAACTTTTCTGTCTGTTTTTCTAATGCAATACACTTGTAAGAATTGAATGATCTGTAACATATTTACTTGTAAAGTAATTTGACAGTTCCACTTCACCGACGCCTGAATAATGTGATCAGGCTCACGGCAATGTTATTTTACATATGGCGTAAGATTACACAAAGTTCATACACGCAGATGCTAAGCAGGGCTAGCGTTACTTTTACTACAGGTGGGGAGCATAAATGTTAAAAGTTTGGCAAGGGAAAATTGTTGCCACTAGGTAAGCGCTAGTGACGGCATCAATTCTATACTTTTAAAACAGGATAATTGTAATAATCGTAAATAAAATATAAAATACCTCTGTAACTAAGTAAAATTTATATCTTATATTATTCACTTTGCTTAAAATTTTAATTAAAAATTACGCTTTGTAGCATTGCGCACCTAGCGGCGAAATTGAACTCTCCCATAATAAATCCCGTCTTGTTCCTAACCTAAGTGTAATAGACGTTAGCGGGGTTTAGAAAAGTGCTGAGTTGACGGCGACGATGCAAGCACGTGCTGCCAGCAGCGTCGCACCTACAAGACGCTGAGTGTGCAAGGGACGCAGGGAGAGGGCGGTGCCTGATGGAGAGGTCCCGGGAGGCTGCGAGGAGGCAGTGTGAGGACTTGGCAGGCAACTCTGCACTCGCGACGACTGTGGCTCTGANAGGTCCCGGGAGGCTGCGAGGAGGCAGTGTGAGGACTTGGCAGGCAACTCTGCACTCGCGACGACTGTGGCTCTGAGCCGGCAGCAAGGCAAGTGCCGCACTGCAGCTGCTCGCGACCAATCACAGTCGCCCTACCGCACGCCGCGCCCTCTGTCCGCCGGCAACCACACCACACGCCTTACCATCCACTTGCGTACACGTTGTGTGTATTCCTACACCACGTGTACAATCAACATTGCCACACACTCTAGCCGACCTCACGTGGTGTGCCGCCGGTCTGGGGAGCGGGGGGTTCTGGGTTAGAATCCCAGGCAACGCGTGGGTGTTAGTTTGTAAGTCATCCCCTGATAAGACTTCAGTCATAACACCAGGAGACGTCGGTAAGCCCTTTCCAATCCAAATCTGGATCCGTGAGAATTTCAGTGTTAGAATCACGGAACTACTTATCTTCCGTCGTTATCAACTTCACTGTGAGCATGCCGGACAATGTGCCCGTTAAAATATATTTTTCGAAGATTGATTCCAAAAGTGCTCAGTTTATCGTGAAGAGCCTATATTTGCCTTTACGATCAATACAAAACTAAACAGAGCATAGTACCTTGCAAACGACCAGGAATTGATTCACAGTTGAATACTTATGTATTATTTTTAGCCAATGAAATTTTTGCGACGAGACTGGCGTTAGTTAACAGTGTTAGCAAACGCTTTGATATTTTCTTGGCAGCTTTTATATACATAATGGTAACATATAAAGTGTGATTTTTCATTTAAAATGGACAGTGAGTTAAAAGACTTTGTATGATTGCTTGTCTTCAAAATATTTTCTTTTGCGACTGTAAAGATATGCATAACATTATTTTAAAAAATCAGTAAAATGTCGCTCATTCTTTCCTCTTAATTTATATCTTGCACAATGCCTTCATTTTTGCAGCATATATTGTATAATGTAGAGTAATTACGGATTGCAACTCCTGGATTACGGAGAGAACTGAAAACTGTGACGATAATGTGCGGGTCATTTCGTATTATGGCCAACCGTTTGGTCGCAGCGTCTCCATATACGTATCTAGCTTATAATCGCGTGAGGATCACCGCTACCACTACACCAAGAAGATGTTTAGGTTAATGTCACATACGAGTACACCTGTGAAGGTTGTGGTAACTGAGGTGCTAGAGTTTGGTACGAAATCACGTACATGCCAATTAAACCCCGTATTGTGTACTGCAAGTCCGGCTCTTACGTTTGTACTGTTAAGTGGTGTGTGTTAATGTGTACTGTAATCACACGATGTTTCACAGCGGGAACTCACAACTCGTAATTGACTGCCTTATCACAGTACTAGTGTGTAGCACATGGATATACGCTAGTTTCACGAGGCCGCTTAGACCAAACTATTTTACGTAGTAAAATATAACTCAGTTTTCACTTNATGGATATACGCTAGTTTCACGAGGCCGCTTAGACCAAACTATTTTACGTAGTAAAATATAACTCAGTTTTCACTTACACACGAAACCCAAGTGTTCCAATCAGCACTTTTTTACGCCCCACAATTCTACATAAGAAATTTAATTTAACCACTCCCTTTATGCTTTGTGTGAGGACCTATCATGCACACGGCATGTAATGTGCAGTTGTGAATCAGCCAATAGTTGTGCAGACGACCTATGTCCAGGGGATATTTTTACGCTTTCAACTGTGAATCCAGCTTTATTCGTGATTATTGACTTGCTATTACTGCACCTGAGCATACACAAATAAACAAGAGTAAGGAAGACGTACGAGGTTCCTCTCCGCTTNATGGATATACGCTAGTTTCACGAGGCCGCTTAGACCAAACTATTTTACGTAGTAAAATATAACTCAGTTTTCACTAACACACGAAACCCAAGTGTTCCAATCAGCACTTTTTTACGCGATGATAGCGAAAAAAAACCTTCCCAGAAAATTTTATACTCTGCTATGATTGACTGGTGCCCCACAATTCTACATAAGAAATTTAATTTAACCACTCCCTTTATGCTTTGTGTGAGGACCTATCATGCACACGGCATGTAATGTGCAGTTGTGAATCAGTCAATAGTTGTGCAGACGACCTATGTCCAGGGGATATTTTTATGCTTTCAACTGTGAATCCAGCTTTATTCGTGATTTTGACTTGCTATTACTGCACCTGAGCATACACAAATAAACAAGAGTAAGGAAGACGTACGAGGTTCCTCTCCGCTTCTGTGGCTAGTTCCCTTTGTCCAAAACAAGATAGCTCTGTAATCGCTTCCGTTTGCCCGTGGGGCCATCGTGCGGCCAGTCGCGTTACTTGACGCTAGTCATCTCTCCTTCTCTTCCTGAGCTGTTAGAGTGCATTCTCCACAGTGATGTGCGTGTACCGGAAGGAAACCGAAATCAGGATGAATGTGCCAAGAATTCAAAACGAATTAGGATCCGCGGTGGTTTAGTGGTTAGACTACTCGCCTCTCACCTAGGTGAACCTGGTTCGACACCAGGCGAGGTCGCTCTCGGATATTCGCAAGTGGGAACCGTGCCAAGCACTACCCGGGAACTCCCGTTTCCCCCGTCCTTTCATTCCGTCGCTCCTTTATTCCCACCTCACCGCATCGGCTCTCAAGACCTCGATGTGAAGAGCCGCTCTCTCTCCACCAACCCGAGTCATTTGCAATGTTAGTCCAGTGCACTTGCTACCGCTTCACCACGCCGTTTGATGACTCAACGATAATAAATAACTACCACATTATATATATATATGTGTGATTTACACTACTCAGTCGACAAGTTTTGAATAGGTACTTACAGTGAACGACGGTGAAGGCGAAGTGTAGTGAATATGGAGCAGCGAATAATACTTAGTTGGGGGGAGAAGTACCCTGAGGAAACTTGTCCACCAACAGCAACACGCGGCACGTTTCCCATATGCAAAAATCTGGAGGAGCGAATCCGCCGGGAATCGAACCCGGTTCACCTACGTAGGAGGTGGGTAGTCTGACCACTACACCACCACCACTCCCTCGTGTAAATGGAATAAAAATAACGAAATTATTTTTAGAATCAATGAGTAAAATCTTTTCGNACCACCACCACTCCCTCGTGTAAATGGAATAAAAATAACGAAATTATTTTTAGAATCAATGAGTAAAATCTTTTCGCTACCCATAATCGGGAATTCAAGGAAATGTAAACAGTATCTATAAGGCTTTTCAATAATGTTAGCATTATAGGGAATCTATAAATCCCTGAGACCATTCAATGAGCAAAACTTTATCTTTGAGAATCAATGAGTCACCTTTAACCTAACTCTCTAACCCAATAAATGTATACCGAAAAATTTACTCACAACATCGTGACAGTATGTAAGGAAAGAGGATTTAAATTTAGAACACCAACTAATAACTGAAAGCTTCTCTGAGCCATTTTTTTTTAATTCACAGGCAAATCTTACTTTTTTGAGAAAATCAGCGAAGAGAATGTTTTATATGTCCTTCTGGGATGCACCATCTCGAGTTGGGGCTTAGAAGGAATAAAACAAACTTTATTGAAACCATTACTAACACTAAAGGGTCGGGATGGCTTTTAGCGATACTTCACATCGTCACTGTGGATGTTCATCACTGACCATACAAAAGAGAATATTTAAATATACAGCCTCTGCTGTTCTTTAAGAAAGACCGCGACAACCTATGTTTTCAAAATAACCAAAAACGTGTTTACTTAATAATATATAATGATTTTCTCCAATACATAGCAATCCTAACACATTTTAACGTATAAAGAAAGTGCGACAAATGTATCGCGTAATTTTTATTGCAGATGTGATTTTAGAGTCCTAAATTAACCAAAGTNTATAAAGAAAGTGCGACAAATGTATCGCGTAATTTTTATTGCAGATGTGATTTTAGAGTCCTAAATTAACCAAAGTACAAAATTGTCCGATTAAAGAGCAGAAAGTAAATGTCCCATTAAATTAATTGTTTCTTGTTCTTCTGAAAAGCAACGCTTTGGAAAAAATACATTGCAATTTTCTACACACACGCCATATTTTAAGAGTTTGAAAACATATTTATATATATGTATATATATATATATTTGGTTGGAAATTCTGTGATAGATTGGATAACAAACTCGTTCAAGCAACTCATTAAAAAAAAATCAGAGGATTTTTCTTTGGAAATTGAAAAGAGTGAAATTTTTTTTCCAAGTAGTTATAGAGGAAAAACACTTTGTTTATAATAAACAATTACAGTAGTTATGCACGCAGTCTACGAATGTAACATCGCTGCATTTCCTCCATATTATACTATAGGGAACATCGCTGTATTTCCTCCATATTTTACAATAGGGAACGTCGAGTTTGTTTGTTTCATGACGGGGAATTCTGCTGTGTTAGTCTATTTCTTTTTAGAATGTCATGAATAGTTTTTTTTTTAAATTTGCAATGCCGTTCATCCATATTTCAATTATAAGTTTTGGGATAAGATTTAAAGTGAAATATTCAGATGTTAACCTAGTGTGAAGCAAGTGTCGGATTACAAAGAAATTTCTACTTGCTTTTCCTGTGAATTCAATGAATAATAATTTTAAACCAAATTTGGTTTCGAAACTACTTATTCAAATAAATCGAATCGAGATCTTGAGTTCGTATTCTCTTATGTACACCAAAGGACAAGACGAAAATTATTTTTCTAATGAGTTGGTATTTTTATTAAGTCATGAAACTATAAAATATCTTTAAAACCTAGAAATAAATTGTTTCTTTAGCAGTTATATGCTCTAGAAGAAAGAATAGAGGAGCCCATAATTTATTGTGTACGGATGTGCACGTCCATATTATCTAATTAAGATTTGCTGACAGCAAGTTTAGGTTGATGCGAAAACTTTCATGTTGTATATTACTTATTTGTTCACTTCGCCACATAAAACCAAAGCGAGGCGAATTTTCTTTTCCCAGTGGTTACCTGTCTTTATTTGTAATTTGCCGCTACTTTCACATGATACCGCGGATATCAAGAATATTCAAGCCTACTAGCTGTGTTAGACAATTTCTCGAACTTTCCATACTTAAATCATTGATATATTTGTAGTGCCGTACGACAAACACATACGTTACTCGTTTACAAATATCTTTTCATTAAATGTCTCTGATTTTCATGATATCTTATCGAAGATATTGAGAAATACTTGCTGTAGATCCTTTAATACATCGAATGTTAATACATTTTAATACACTAATTAAATGCACTTAATTCTGATATGCAGTTATATTAAATGTAAGTATTGGATAAACCACGAACAGGTGATCTGAAAAAAATTTCTTTCGTTTTTGATGAAATCCAGGTACAAATAACTGCATGNTGGATAAACCACGAACAGGTGATCTGAAAAAAATTTCTTTCGTTTTTGATGAAATCCAGGTACAAATAACTGCATGAAGTTGCGGAAATCATACAAAAATAAGCGAGAGAAACAAAATATTCTCTTTAAAGTTGTCACATTTGTGAATACTCTATTTTCTTTAACATCTACATATAATATGGCACCACANAAAATATTCTCTTTAAAGTTGTCACATTTGTGAATACTCTATTTTCTTTAACATCTACATATAATATGGCACCACATTATCGCCTGTAATACTAGGGTCATTTTTATTGGTGACTTAAACTCTTAAATAAAGAACTATGAGATATTTACAATACACAATACCTTGAAGAAATTCAAACTGTTTGATTTCTTGAAACGCCAAATTACGTAAGTCTAAAAGTGTAAGTGGCTTTATACGTAATTTAAAAAATGGAATTCGATGAGTACTTGACTAGTTTGCAGCGGAATTATTTCAGCAATGACTTCAAAGGTGTAACACCTGAAGGTGGCTTCAGTGGTGAGCTGTTCTTCCACATTGCTTTGTGTATCCTATACACCTGTGTTAGAGATACACGCCGCGGACACGCCAATCGGCTGTATGGGTGGCAGATGCACGGCAGCGAGGGCGCTAGTCACAAACCATTACGCGATGTACAGATAACACTCCTTCTCACTCGTAGTATTGCTTCCCCCCCCCCTTTTTTTGCTGATTTAAGCTTTTGACGTGGAAAATGTTTTCCAAAGAAATTTAGATTTCTGTCTTAACCTGCAATTGGGCCTACAGGAGAAATATATGAATGTTAAATATATAATTATACCACAATTGCCGTAATATAGAATAAAAAATAGTAGCCAATTTGGCAGTTAAGTCACCCCTTTAAAAAATAGCTTTTGAAAGAAAAATTCATTTTTATAAAGCAAGCATTAACTAAAGTCCCTAATGTAGACTTAAATAAGGAAAACAAGATCTTAGTTTCTAAATGTAGTGTTCATAAATAGTGGCCTTTGAAACTGGTTCCTTTCTCATCCAGAATCATTGGAGTAAAAATTATATTTTTAACAANGTTCATAAATAGTGGCCTTCAAAACTGGTTCCTTTCTCATCCAGAATCATTGGAGTAAAAATTATATTTTTAACAATCAGAAATGCCCGGCTTTGCCCGGCTGTAGTAGGCAAACCTGTGATATCTTCTAAGATATTCATTTTCATGATATGGTGTAAAGAACAAATTTGATCTTATCTAAAGTCTTAAGGTAACTTACATATTCCATTGAATAATGATTAATACTGTGTTGATCAAAACGTCTTCGCAAGTGAACCATTATTTTTTATTAATCTTTGAAAGACAAAAAAGGTTACCGTGAGTCGACCTTAAATGATAAACATATGCTATCGCGGACTTTTCTGTAGACCTTTTTGAGAACTACAATTCTGTAGTACATTAATTTGATGTATCTCTTATGGTTTAGACAGCGCAAGCCATGTAAGCGCCCGAAAAGCTGTTTTTTACGAAAAAAAAGTCAACATTTCTCTTTTATTCTTCCATTAAATTTAAATGTGTTATACACCAAACCTTTCCTCGTGAAATTTTCTAAATTATTTTGAAAACCGCATAAAAATCCATAAAGTAGTTTGGAAGTACTAAGCGAATACACAGACAGACGCGGATAAGCGAATTAGTTTTATACTATTTAGAGATGTGATCATGGGGCAGTGGGGTCTTTCAGGTGTGTGCTCGTAGAGCACCAGTCGACTCTACGAGAGCCAGTAGTTAGTTGGGCCATACGATGGAGCTGCAGCGGAATGCAAGGGCCAGCGAAAGTAGGAGATCCCGCATAAAACCCGCCAGCCAGCGACGTGGTCCACCATGTCTCCCGCATGCGATATCCGGATCTACCTCGCTGGGATCGAGTCCCGGTCGACGTGGTGTGAGTCCAGGAGACTCACCCGCACGGCAGAGCAAGAATCAGCGTGGCAGTTGTTTCAACGCAAACAGAAAATATTCGCATTGTCACTTGAGTCCCACATAGTTAAACTGATCACGGTGTCCTTGATTAAGCCTAGGTCGATTGTTAACTATGGCTATGAAAGTACACACTATGAGCTGCAAAGAAAACTAGTTAGGGTCTCCAAAACCATTTAGTTAACCGCAGACGAGCAATTGCTGTAAAAACCACACATGATAGGCAGCGCCATCTCAAGCAGGGAGGGAAGAGGGAAGCCGAAAGGATTGCGCTTTAACGATGACGTATTTTTCACCGCATAGATAACGTGTGATAGATGAATTGTTGAAAGACTTTCTTGTCCTTCTGTAGTAGATATGGAATGAATACATATTTATGTTACTTCATTTTTCGCAAGTTAATGCAAACACAAATAAATTAAGACATTAAAGGAAACGCCACCACGAAATAAAAGTGACTGTAAAGTTAAGAAAGGATTCGATACAAAATTTCCGTGTGGTAACAAAATGGCCCCGGGAAGTTCCGTTTGTCGAAGCAGGTCTAATGGATATTTGTATTTTGTTAACAATTTTTTGCCTGTGTTATTTTCCTAGAAGTGTGACAAAAATGATAATTGCTTAGGGCTGGACTTGGCAGCAGCCTCAGACTAGTTTGTTTATCAGTGAAATGCTGCGACTTATCCAGAAAGAAGTAGCATTTGTACTACTTGTAAATAAAGCGCGCGTGTTTTCCAAGCGCCACGTCGAGGAGGCGCTTGAAGCGCAGCCAAATGACAGATGGCCGCAGGCTCGGGAGTGGAGATGACGCCCAACTGAAGACTCTGCAGCCGAGCCTTGCTGTCTAATTAGCAAAGCTCTTCCAAGTATCATTAACTCTCGCGGCTTTCGTTCCCGCACGTATTTGTCTCTGAGGCTCTTAGTGGTTCGCCATTTGATTGGTTTAATTCGGCTTATCACAGCTCCCATCTTTCTATGCCAGTTGACCAATCCGGTAGGAGAGACGATAAGATGGCTTACTTTCTAAACTGGGAATATATATATTTATTTATAAAAATTGTATACATATCCTTGATTTACGTGGTGCTCGAACCGGGAACCTTGACCATGGAACTTTTCGTTCTAGTGAATCAAGAAATATTGACACGCCTGCATATTTTTCTGAAGACATCGGCTGTTATTCTCGGTATATGTATATTTTCTCATTCTTACATATGTATATTTTAGAGAAGGATAAGTGGCACAAAGTAGGTTTGGTATGAATTGCGTCTCATCTAACTGAGAAGAGGAACTTAACTCTAGCGTTTAAGTTACACACGTCTTTTGTCAGTGAGGTACCGTGTATTCACGAAGTAATGTTAATACGATAACCGGTTTTGCAGTTTGTAATTCCTTTTTACAATTAAACGTTATCCTCACTCACAGTTAGTCATCGTAAGTAACTGCAATAAACTAGTGTTCGATTTTTAACTTAAAAGGTGCATACATGTCCGTAGAAATTCCTTAGGACGATACGCCGTAACTTTGTTTCGGCTTATTTTTTGTGACAAAAGTACAGCAAAAATATGATGGCATAATTCAGTCAATCTTGTAATTTTATACATCGTCACTCTCTGCTTTTATTTGTTCCTTATTATCATGTCTCCGTCTTGCATTTGTTAAACACTCAGTATTAATTTATNGTCACTCTCTGCTTTTATTTGTTCCTTATTATCATGTCTCCGTCTTGCATTTGTTAAACACTCAGTATTAATTTATATTTCTTTGATTTAATTTATTCTTTTCTAAAGCGAGGGTATATAAAAAAAATACTATAATTTTATATCGTTCCTTAATTCAAAGTCTAGCTTATTTTAAAAGTCTAATATTTCACCAGAAAACGAAATGAGATTGTTTTGATATTGATGAAAAGGTTATAGAAAATATATGTCTCACTTAACCAATGTTTTTAACAGCTATTAATAAATAATATTAAATATTTTTGCTTTTTATCGACCGTTGCTCAAAGCAGAAAGTCAGTATTAATGATACTACAACATAATTTTTTTGTTATATGTGAGACGTCAGTAACTAATGTTGCTGTTAATGTTATATAATGTTAAGCTATTTATGTTACTAAACATTAAGTACTTTTCTGAGAATATAATCTCTTACTGTACTGGCAACATTAAGGTTGTGTTGATGTTGCAGCAAAAAAATGTTGTGTTACAGTGATGTTGACGTTTGTGTCAAAATGTGTCTTGTATTTCTTTTACTTTTAATAAACATTGCAGTGTAAAATAAATTAAGTACAATTATTTTGTCACAAAAAGAAATATCAATAACAAAAAGAAAATGACGGCAGGCAGGTGAATTGAACCCATGCCCTTAGTGATTGACGCACTCGGCGGAATTCGGTTCCCTGTGAACTGCTCTACCTCAACACACAGGTTTTTGTTTCATATTGTGGCTATTGAATATATTACCAATGAAAATAAATTCACGTGTGCGAGAGGAACCTAGCCCGCGCTGTGTATGCATAATATTCCTCACATCACGAAACTCGACAGTTCTTAAACTGCGCTATCTTACATGTCGGATTAGTGTTCATAATGTCAGTATTGAATACAAAGTAACGACTAAATGCAGTTCTATTTCTTTACGTGGTAATATTTATGCTATATAAATATATATGGATAATTGGAACACGTTAACTGCTTTGCGAGGCTTGAGAACTGGTTTAAGCTACTTTTAGTTTTCAAACAATGTTTTAAAATTTAAATACAGTGGTTCCATTTTACGAGAGTTATCGCTGTCCACTATTATCCAACATTTCTACAACGCGAAGTTAGTGTGACCGTGTGTTGGTTAGACATTTCTTTAGTGTCGCAGTAACACCTAATATGTTGTTCTTCCTGTTAATTTTAACATAATACAACTTTTGGTTGTGGTGACATTACTAAGAGTCTTTGTTAACATTAACACTTTAAAATTATGTTTGCATTACAGGAATATAAGACTTTGTAAACTTTGTTACAACATTATCAATGTTACAACAACATAGAAGAATAAAGAAATGCCTTAATAGTGAATTTTTTGTTGCAGCAATATTAGACTTTTTTCTGTGCTACCTGGAAACACCTGTGGGATCCATCCTTCTGCCAAAGAACTAATTAATTTTGTAGACGACTTAAAACTTTTTGGGAAGCCATTCATATCAGAAGCTACTGGTGTTGTTCATGTTAGGCAAATAAAAGGAAATAACAGAGAAAAAATACGAATTCATTTACGTGTAGAGAGAATTAAAATTTATTGTTGAGACATGGCTGCTTTCATCTAATTACCTGAAATTTATCAATCCCTAAAGACACGTTTAAGTGTTGACAAGATACTTGTAGTAATTTCTGATACTATGATAAGAAAGTGCTTCTAATATAACCTCGAATTCCTTCATTTCAAGACATCACGTCGTATGATGTATACTTCACTAATATCTTGACAAGAAACTCAGGTAATAAAAAAAATTGAATTAAATGTCATCAGCATTTCTGCTTTTATAAAACCCACAAAAGTCAACAAAACATTTGTATAGAATTATGAAATACTGCTTCACGCGTTCAAGATGGTTTTTCTTTGTGTATAGCAAAGTAGACGCAATTCGTTTCTCGCTGTAAATTCCTTCATTACACGTGCGTGGACATTGTTTCATGAAACTGGTTTCCCGTTAGTTAAATCACTTCGAAACCAAGCATTAAAAATTATCCCTAATTTGACTTTTTCATTTCAACGAAAACACTGGCTCAATTAGTTATACAGATTTGGCATCGAATTAAGAAATGTAGTTCAATGTTACGACGTTTTACCGAACATGTAATGTTTAAATTATTGACATCTAAAACACTTCGTTTCAGTTTTATAACAAGTGGGTAAACATTAATACCATTAAAAATTTCATCACAGTGTCGATAGGTAGATTCTTGTATTATTTAAATGCTGCTAATGTCACATACAGTTTCAAATTGTCGTATTGTTGAAACCTTGAATATGAACATCTTATGCGTCTTGAATAGAAAATTCAAGGTTATTTTAACTGAAAATCACGTAACATGTATTCAGAAGTAACATTTAAAGCTTTTAAATGTAAAACCTATTGATTTTACAAATAAAGGCATAAAAAATGGTCGGCATATTTATAAAAAAAATTTAGGTTAAAATTAAATATTACTGAATATTTAAAATATTATTCTGTTTGCTTGTTTTAAATTTGTTAAGGATTTTTACTTAAATTCTTTTCATATTTCTTGGCTTGCGAAGTCAAAGTTCATGGAATTTGTCTCGCTTGCTCGCGAAGCCATTAGCAACCTTCTTCATCATGATATTGTCTCGAGAGCTCGGGTGCCTTCCAACCGAGTTTCTCTTAGGTTTTAGATCATTTTTGCTATATATATATATTATATCGAGTTTTGGCCGGAGGATGCAAAATGGGCTAATTTGGCCCGATCAGGTAACCTTTGACTGGAATGAAATTTTCAATCGCTACAATGTGTGAACTGGGCTGATGAAAATCTCCACACTGTGGCAGGGCAAACAGTTATCTCTCTGAGTTAAAACTGTGGTGCAGTATGTCTGTGAGAGGACTTGTGGTGCCATTATTCTTTGACAGATCGGTGACAGGTGAATGTTACCGTACCATGTTGCAGGAAAACACTACTTACTACTCTACTCTACTCGGATGTATGACGATTGTTTTTCTTTCGTGGAGGACGGTGCACCGCTACATTACCGTCGAGATGAATGGTCAATCCTGGATGAAATATTTATTGGGAGGAAGTGTTGGATATATATCCAGATCTCANCATTTATTGGGAGGAAGTGTTGGATATATATCCAGATCTCAAGATTTAACGATGTAAGAATTTTGTCTGTTAGTAACTCTGAATAACACTGTTTACAAAGCCACGAACACTGTATGCTACGAGAGACGCGATTGTGACCGCCTGGGAATCCACTCCCATGGAAACCGTAGCTTCTGTTTGTCGTNACTGTATGCTACGAGAGACGCGATTGTGACCGCCTGGGAATCCACTCCCATGGAAACCGTAGCTTCTGTTTGTCGTTCTGTTCTACAGCGTTGCAGACAATGTCTTCCTGCGGATGGTGTGAGAAGTGTAAACAATTGTAACTGTGAGTAAGTAAGTGAATAGATTTGGGCGGCTGTTAACAGCGAGGTCTTGAGAGCCAATGAGAGTGAAGGGAAGTTAGTATGGAGCAGCCCCGGAATTAAATGGCGGGGGAAATTGGAGATATCCGAGAAAACCGGCCAACCAGCGGTTTTGTCCGGCACGATTCTCACATGCTAAAATCCGGGAGCGACCCGGCCGGGAATGGTTACACTACTCGCCTCCCACCTAGGTGAACCGGTTTTGATACCCGGTGGGGTCTCTCGCAGATTTTCGCATGTGGGAATCATGAAGTACGATGCCACTGGTAGGCGAGTTTTCTCAGGGATTTCCCGTTCCTCCCGCCCTTGCAATCCGGTGCTGCTCCATTCTCACCTCAATCACCCCCATTGGCTCTCAAGACCTCGCTGTTGAGTGTCGGCCAAATCCCTTCACTCGCTCACTCACGTCCCAAGAACGCTTTTAGCCAATAGTAAAGACACTACGGTTGAGCAGCCAATCACCATTGAAGCACCTATACAAGTAAGTGCTGCCGAATAATTGCTAGTGACCTAGAAATCCCGAATCGCATTCAAGTGGGTATAGGTTAGTTAAGTCTAACATGTTACAAAACAATAACGCGAATTGTGCATGTCTCTAGCTACAGTTGTTGGTGTGAGCGGCAGTTTCGCCTCTGTATTGTTAGTTGGTGTGAGGTGTCGGCGAGGGAGTAGTTCTGTACCCAGGGACAGGGGCACGCCGCCCCTCCAGCAGCTCCGCCGTCCTGGCCCGCGACCAACCACGCCGCATGCCAGCTCCTGGAGACGGAATTAGACGTGCCGCCCGTCGCGTGACGAATATTCAGGCGCGAGTCCGTGCCAGGGACTCCGCCCCACCAAGACGTCTGCTCAGCGGGGGTCCGCGCGCCCTCATCAGCGAGCTGGAGTCTGCCGGCGTCACGGCGCGCACTTCCCCGCCTCAGCCTGTGCGCCACGACAACATCCGTACAAGCTCCCGCGAGACCTGCTACCCAGGCCTGCATGCGAGCTGTTGTGGAGGGTTCTATGGGAAACCGGTCCAACGACACTTGCTGTCGCGCCAGTAAAGACGAGTGCATTACTATCAGATTTTACTTCTGCAATTGTGGTTCAGGAACAATCTTCACTCACGACTTAAGCGTTGTGAGTTTATGCACAGAGTTTTGTTGTAACCGGAACTATATTGTTAAATAAATATTATTGTTTACCTTAATTTTTTCCCAATAGCAACAGTACATATTTACGTTGGTTTTTATCTACTATTTATTCGTTGTGAATAGGGCCCTAGTCTTATCGCCCTTTCTCAAAACAAAATAAACAAAATGACTTTACCGCCCTCTCTTTGATTGGCTAAAATTTCAACCTTGTAAGAAACCTTCCATCGAAAATTGCACACGACAAAATACGAAAACGTCCATTGTACAGCCAGCAGGTTGCCAAACCCTCCATAGAACCATTCCTACAAGCGCCATGCAGGCTTGCATGGAATCTTCCAAAGAATCTTCCACCGTGGTCTAGACGCATTATCGGGAGTCCAAGCAACGCTAGCAAGGCTATAGTTTATTTTACTCAGGTGCGAAACAAAACGTGATTTCTTATGGGAGAGTTTGACATAGTGAGCATTTCCGCCACTAGGTGCGCACTGTTACAAGAGGTAACTTTTAATTAAAATTTTAATTTATGTGTATAATAAAAGATAAGCAGTTTACTTTGTTACGGAGTTATTTCATATTTGATTTAATGTTATCAAAATTATCACGCATGTTAACGCAGAATAAGTGACAGTCTGGTACACACGCGACACTAGCGCTTACCACTGGCGAAAATTGTTGCTTGCCAAACTTTTAACATTTAATTTCCTGACCTGAAGAAGAAGTAAAATTAGCCGGGCACAGCGGAATTCACGATATTCTGGTATAAACCATTCAAGGTTACTTCCAAAATCTTTTAAAGCCCTGCTTTAGTTCTACGTTCAGAATATTACTCCGCTTCATGCAAAAAGATCTTCACCATGTCGCCATGGTGCAGGGGTGTGGTGGATTGATGTCGCAATGGTGCTGGGTCTGAGGCGACTTTAGGTCACAATGGTGCCGGGACTGCAGTGGCTTGAGGTATCAATGGTGCTGAGTCTGCGGTGGCTTGATGTCGCAAAGGTGCCGGGANGGTGCCGGGACTGCAGTGGCTTGAGGTATCAATGGTGCTGAGTCTGCGGTGGCTTGATGTCGCAAAGGTGCCGGGACTGCAGTGGCTTGATTTTTCAATAGTGCCGGGTCTGCGGTGGCTTGAGGTATCAATGGTGCTGAGTCTTCGGTGGCTTGATGTCGCAAAGGTGCCGGGTCTGCAGTGGCTTGATTTTGCAATGGTGCTGGGTCTGCGGTGGCTTGAGGTATCAATGGTGCTGAGTCTGCTGTGGCTTGATGTCGCAAAGGTGCCGGGTCTGTGGTGGCTTGATGTTGGAATGGTACCAGGTCTGTGGTAGCTTGATGTCGCAAAGGTGCCGGGTCTGCAGGGGCTTAATTTTTCAATAGTTCCGGGTCTGCGGTGGCTTGATTTTGCAATGGTGCTGGGTCTGCGGTGGCTTGAGGTTTCATTGGGTCTGAGTCTGTAGTGGCTTGATGTCGCAAAGGTGCCGGGTCTGCAGTGGCTTGATTTTGCAATGGTGCCGGGTCTGCAGTGGCTTGATGTCGCAAAGGTGCCGGGTCTGTGGTGGCTTTATGTCGCAATGGTGCCAGGTCAGTGGTGGCTTGATGTCACAATGATGCCAGGTCTGTGGCAGCTTGATGTCGCAAAGGTGCCGGGTCTTTGGTGGCTTGGTGTCGCAATGGTGCCAGGTCAGTGGTGGCGTGATGTCGCAATGTTGACGGGTCTGTGGTGGCTTGATGTCGCAATCATGCTGGGTCTGTGGCGGCTTTATGTCGCAATTTTGCCAGGTCTGTGGGTGCTTGATGTCGCAATGGTGCCGCGTCTGCAGGGGATTGATGTCGCTGTGGTGTCAGCTCTGCAGTGACTTGATATCACAATGGTGCCAGGTCTGAGGTGGTTTGATGTCGCAGTGGTGGTGGGTCTGTGGTTGCTTGATTTCGCAATGGTACCGGGTCTCTGGTGTCTTGATGCCACAATGTTGATGTGTCTATGGCATCTTTATGTCGCAATGGTGCCAGGACTGAGGTGGCTTGATTTCTCAATGGCGCCGGGTATGTGGTAGTTTGATGACACAGTGTTGCCTGGTGGCTTGATATCACAATTGCGCCAGGTCTGTGGCAGCTTTAAGTCGCAATGGTGCCGGGTCTGTGGGGGCTTGATGTCGCAATTGTGCCGGGTCTGTGGTGGCTTGATGTCGCAATGGTTCCAGGTGTGCGGTGGCTTGATGTTGCAATGGTGCCAGGTCTGTGGGGGCATGGTGCCCAGACAATAAGCAGTGCGTCCATGCAAGAAACATTCATTTTTTCGTTTTACAATTTTAGTAAATGTTATTTTCTCTCTATATATATATTCATTTAATTTACTTTTCAACACATTATGTGACATGAAATTCTTTTGCTTGCCGAGTACGGGAACCGAACCTTATAACTTTGAGTGGACATACCAGCATGCTAACCTATATTTCACGGAGTAAATTACTTTAATTTAATAGGGTAATGTCGAATATATCATTACACAAATATTTTTTTATGGGGTGTATATATAAATTCCATGAAAATATAACAAATAATTTTATAACACAAAATATTTAACATTGATTTCTTCTGGGGCTTCCAAACAAACTAGGTTTTGTTCATTTTTAATATATCTGTGGTGTGGTTGTACAAACGAAAAACATTTAATGGCAAACATGTCATCGGCTACCGCATGTCACATATATAATAACCAACTAACCAAATTGTTAAGAGTAAATAAATTTTTGCATATTTTTAAATTTTTTTAATTAATGAACTGTTATTTGGTGATTACATATATGTCAAGCAGTAAGTAACCAATGGCATTAGTTAATGTTGTAATTTTTTTTTATTTGTACAACTTAGTTAAAATTTGTTATTGCAGGTGTAGCAAAACAGAAAGATTTTGAATTTAACATTACATTATTCAAAAAATAACAAATGTAAACTTTTTTAATTCGAGAAAAATGTAATTTCATACCATTCGTATAAGTGTAATAATGTTTGGTAAAAATATAAAATTAGGAAATGTTGTGATATCAATCACTTTAAATGTTAAAAATTTTGCAGATGAACAATAAAAGACAATTTAATGAAGAGTTAAAAGCTCTTCTCTACCCAGCACGAAGTCATAGCAAATACAGTATTTATGGTATCTGGCAAAAACATTTCAACCATTAGATGTTAATATAGCCATATAAAATATCCATGTGGTCTCGTGCTTTAGTGTACTTTGTATATTGTAAATATTTAACAGCCATCAGTGTGACAGAATGCCACAGAGGCTGCCATAACTCTATCACCAAGAAACCAAATTGCTGAACTAATTTACATGACACTCAGGAAATGTATTTAGGTCTATGTTATGTTAAATATTTTTTAGATATTCATGTAAATGTAACTGTAATTTACATATAGGGACACAAAAGAGATAAGTACAGTTTATAAATAATTTATGTGCCTTTAATATACAGCATTTCATAACCTTAATTAGGATAACCTTATCTGTTATATACATGAAATATAGATCTTTTAAAATTGAAAAACTTGACATTTTTGTAAATCAATTGTATGTCTATACTTTGTACATACATATGTCAAAACTGTGAGTTATGTGGTTTTGTAGATCCATTACACATATTCTTTAATCATTTACTATACATAATAATTTTCTCGAACACGTTACTGGGCCGTAATAAATAATATGTTGGCAAGCTTACCGAAAAGACAAAGATGCTGTATTGGAATCAGTGCCGAATATTCATTGAAGTATTGACGATAGTTTAGCTGTGAGATAAAATGCCGACATAATTTCGCTGATATCCATCCGTTATCCTAAATAATACAATGGGTCATTGACTTTATCTAACCCTCTGTCTCAGATAAGACATCATGCCGCTGACAGATAGCTAACGTATTGCATATTCACAACATTTTCCAAAAGTTTGTCGGCAAAAAGACATCATATAAATATCTTTATTTTGAAAAAGAGCCTTGTATCGAAAACGGTACTTTGCCAGAATCAATTAGATATTTGCAATCTTACTGACAAGACAAAGATACTGTATCGGAATCGGCTCAGAATCGTTTTTGAAATGCTGGCACCATTTTTGCGGTGAGAGATAATGCGGACATAATTTCGGTGATATCCATCTGCTAACCTAAATAATACATTGGGCCTTTGATTTTATCGTGATGGCTATAAATCTGTCTCAAAAAAGACATCATACCTTTGTCAGATGACTATATTCTTTAATATAAACGACAGTTGCCGACAATTTGCTTACACATTGCCGACAGGTTGTTTTTTCCGGGTATTCTATAGACAAAATATAAAAACAACCTTAATTTAACCGAAAATAATGCATTGATGTGTTAACAGAAGTGTAAAACGCTTGTCATACTTGACATATTTACGAAACAACCAAGTGTGTCATAAATGGGGTCATTTTTTAAACTTTTTATTCAAAAATGTGAAGAAACCGCGAATGGACTATAGACAGGTGAACCCTGCACTTAATGCCACGGCAACTCCCAAGCCGCTTTATGTTAACGTGACGACAATCGGCTCCCTACAAGCGGAAACCCTAATGACAATCGCGGCCAAGCACACGACATACAAGAGTACAGAGGAACAGCTGTCGCGCAAAACAGTTGCGCTTATAAGCAACATGCAGGCGATGGTGAAGTGGTTAGGCTACCCAGTTCCCTCCACAGTGAACCGCATCCCATTCCTGGCGGGTTCATAACCCCGATTTTTGCACTGTATAATGTGGCGGTCGTTCCCGTTGACCGGTGTGTTTCCTCCAGGTACTCCCGTTTCCATTATTCTCGCATTCTGTAGCTGCTCATCTCAGCCTCACTTGGCCCCCGTCAGCGCTCAAGAACTCTGCTGTTGACAATTTTGATCAAAGAGGGCGCTGTATGGGAAGTGTGATGATTATATAAGCTGCACACAATAGGTAAGTAATTAAACTCTAATGTCGGAAGTGCATTAAACTCGCGAGTTTACTCGTTATTGAGACTATACCATAAGGCTCATAAGCAGCCACTGCCGACAGACTCAAGCACAACCCCCATTCCTTAGTGCTCCTGGTATGTGCGAGAGTGTGTATCAACAAAACCACTGCACTAACTACATATCACACTCCCCACACACTACATAGCAAAACATCATTCCGTAACCAGTCACTGGAGACTATCATGGTTCACGGCAGCCCAGCCAATAAGCACTGTTCCTCAGAGCCTTGTCCAGCCAATAAGTGAACGAGTGGGCATTTATCAAAAGAACAGCTAGTCACAGTAGTTTCTTCCTCTCCAGTCCGCGGATGGGAAAGCTCCGCGAATATTTAAATGAGAAGACTAGGATAATGGCAAACCTATATGGGAACAACAACTCGCGTTTCTTGTTCTAAGGTAAACTGGGAACACTTGCTGGAGAAGCAGCTAATGAAATTGGCTAAGGCTCGATCAGACAGGTATATAAGGAAACTAGTCTGGAGTCCATTGAATCTGCGAAGTTATTCTAATTCTAGTAATTATAAACGTACACATTACCGTTGATGTAGACTAGACTAGGTGACTTGAATCTCGCGTGTCGACGAAGTGACAGTGTGTAATAATTAGAAAACCAATAATAATTTGTTTTATAATATTAATTCCTGGTCCCGTGTATAAAGCAATAAGAAGTCCATTTCACTTATCGTTATTTTAAAACTTTATGGTTTAGGTAATGGTAAAACTCTTCTGCTTACACCTTACAGGCAAACATCGCAGCAAGTCAAAACCTCACCAATAATAAAAATGCACCCTGCTGGGAAAATTACGCGGTTGAATCCCTTGCAAATAACCTATATTAATATCTTGAAAAATGTCACTACGATCAATGATTGCAGAAAAGCTCTGCTGTACTACTTAGCGACTACCATTTGGTATTCACCAGATATGTCCTTTCCTGGGTAAATGTCGGCCAAACTCCTGAGGAAAATATCGTGACATAAAATTTCCCCTGTGTCACAGAGGTTTTACAACTTGGTAGTTTTACAATCTCATCGTACGTACGACTTGAACAATTGGCCAGTAATCAGACTCGGCTCACTGAATCAAATTAAATTTCGGTTGTGTTGGTTATAAGAAAAATTTCCAATTCCGCGAGTTTTTGCCAACATACTGTAGTTTTGTTTCAGGATTTTTATATATTTAAAACAGTTATCTCGAATCAACAACAACGATCCACCTTACAAAATTATATTCAGTTAAAGAGAAACCACGCTTGTGAATGGCCAGAGAACCTCTTTGTGGCTGGGAAGATAGTGGGTTCGCAATCCTCCTCCGGAAGGTTTGTGGAAGACTTTTTCAGGTGTAAACTTGTTTTCGTGTGGTTGTAAACGTTTCTATTACAGCCAGAATGGCATCAAGCTACTTCTTTGAATAATCATTAATAAATTGAAATATAGTCTATTAATGAGACACTTGGCATTTATAAATAATCTGTACATATTATAAAACTCAACGTATCTCTGACTGTCTGTATGTTAGTGCGCTTATCACTCAAGAACCACGTATCCGATTTTTTTTCAATTCATAGCTATGTTCTCTGGACAGGTTAAAATAGATATTTTGTTACGTAAAGTAACATAAGGAATAAGCAGTGACGATAATAGTAAATCAAGTCAGAAAAAAGTTTGCCGCCAGCGCGCTCTCTTGCAATGCGCTGTCTAAACCGTTAAAGATGGAACAATATCATGTAGTAAAGAAATATGTAGAATAAAAATACCTAAAAAAACTCCACGGTAGCATATTTTTATCTATAACAGAGAAATTAAAATAAGCGTTTTTACCATTTAATTTCTCAATAAATAAATACGTAAAATTCAAGCTGTTGTTTTCCCATTAAGAAATGTATATCAATAAAAAAAATATCGTTAAAATTGTTTAGTGAAAAAAACCTAAAAAATAATTCTGTAGTCCACGCGAGTGGAGCCGCGGGCACACCTAGTGAATAATAAATTTTAAAACTAATATTTTGGAGATACTGAAAATGAAAATCACACGCAACATTTAATAATAGATTAAGTTCTACGCATTGTTTTACCACCCAAAAAGAAAAAGCAATCGTNTTAAAGATGGAACAATATCATGTAGTAAAGAAATATGTAGAATAAAAATACCTAAAAAAACTCCACGGTAGCATATATTTATCTATAACAGAGAAATTAAAATAAGCGTTTTTACCATTTAATTTCTCAATATATAAATACGTAAAATTGAAGCTGTTGTTTTCCCATTAAAAAATTTATATTAATCAAAAAAAATATCGTTAAAATTGTTTAACGAAAAAATCCTAAACAATAATTCTGTAGTCCACGCGAGTGGTGCCGCGGGCAAACCTAGCGTATAATAAATTTTAAAACTAATATTTTGGAGATACTGAAAATGAAAATCACACGCAACATTTAATAATAGATTAAGTTCTACGCATTGTTTTACCACCCAAAAAGAAAAAGCAATCTTGAAGCCAGTCATTCAAAAGTGTGCGTCTCTTATACCGATATCACACGTATTTGTGGTCAACCAACTGCCAGTTACGTTTAGTTAGAATACATTAACAATAAATATATGTTTTAATAAAAAAAATTTTATTTAATGCTAGTTAAATAAGCAAATGATCCTAGGTCGTGTTTGAATTAGTCAACTTGTCGCTGTGTATTTAAGGATTTAGTGTGCGCATGTTGGTAAACAGTTGACGGTAATTTGTTTCACAGTAATGACATGTCCAATGGAGCCAGAATTAAAATATTTAAGAAATAATATTTAAAAGTCGATGGTGTAAGCAACGCTTACTTTTGTACTTTTTTACGTTCGAATAATATTTTAGGAAGATTGTTCATCGCATTTAATTCATAAAAATATCAATTAATTCTGTTGCCAGTGACTGGAAACATCAACTTGGAACATTACTCATTCTATTAATTTCAAAATAAAGATTTCGATATTGATGCCCTTAATTTTCAAATACGATGTTTGTTAAATCCCTCGCAATGAAATATTGTACGAATAGAGCATATTATAAACATTTGATTTATAAGAAATCGCGAGATTTGATGAATTCATTAAAATTATACGGGTACGAACACGCAGTGGATAACCCTGCGAACATTTCATCGCCATTTCTGCCCTGTGCCTTATGTGGAGGTCTGATTTTAAAAACGTTTTCACATCAAAACTGAACCCAACATTCAAACGAAAGTAGATGTGAAATAATATGTTCTGAAATACAACCATCTGCAAAACGTATTCGCTAAAACCTTACATCCCTAGTTGTGGTTCTCCAAAAATGGTAGTACTCTGTCACGGCCAGAACGACGTGCATATTAGTGACTGGGTGGTTGACGTAGTGTTAGCAAACATTATTCAATTTGCCACAACCTTGGCAAGGACTCCGTCCACGAACGCACTTGTTGACGAATGCCACTTTTCGGCGTCAATTCGATCATCTTAATAAACGTGCCTGTGATTGCGGAAGTGGCAAATTACTTACGCTGTGTTTATTTAATTGCAGTGTATTTTTTAAGACCCTTGATATGCGGGATATATATAGTCTCGTGCTATGTCCGTACGGGATAGTTGTTCGAGCGCCAGGATAGGGTGAATCCCGTACAGAACAGCGCAGCTGCCAACCCCAGGTTGCCGGCGCTTCAAGTATAGCTGGCGTGGTCGCCCTAAGCGGTGACTGCGGTTGAGGTCAGCGGCTGACGTGGCGGGGTCACCCCGGGCTGCAGGGTCAGCTCTGACAGGCGACAGGCTCGCCCAATTACCCCGCAGGNGGCTCGCCGTTCCCGTCGACCTTCATGGGCAGGTGCGGGTATGTACTACAGTGATTTCCAATGTTGTTGTAGTCCATTCACGACTACTTCCAACACTTCTGATGTCCTGCTCCAGAAATACTTCCACGCTGTTCCTTTGTCTCATGCAAATAAAGTTTAAATAAATCTATAAAATACACAAAATAATCGACGCATCACATTTGTTAGCACTCTGTATAGTACAATTGTGCATGATAGCTATTTCTTACTTTGCATTATCAACACGCCTGTTTTCTCTTTATTATTATTCATATAAATTTTAAATTAAGTAATATAATCAATAGACAAAATAAAAGAAAAATTTACATTTAACAAAAAATAAGATGCTTTTATTTTAACAGACGTATAAAACGCTTGTAACAAATGACAATTTTGGGAAGCANACGCCTGTTTTCTCTTTATTATTATTCATATAAATTTTAAATTAAGTAATATAATCAATAGACAAAATAAAAGAAAAATTTACATTTAACAAAATATAAGATGCTTTTATTTTAACAGACGTATAAAACGCTTGTAACAAATGACAATTTTGGGAAGTAACCACTTGCGTCACATATCGATGGAGTGATTTTTCGAAGGTTTTATTCAAATACTGTGAAAGTACTGCGAATTGACTTCACATAATCGTGTTAATTTGTTAAAACGTAAATAGAGAGCCTGTACTTTACTTTCAACCGCAGTATCAAATGAAGTAATATAATGAAGTGAACTGGAGTTGTTTGTAGGGCTTAGCGTCACCTCAACAGCGAGGTCATTGCAGACTGAGCAAGTTGCTGAGAGAAGCAAGAATGGGGAAGAAATCGACCAAGGAACCGTACCCGCATTTGCCTCCAGTGATGTCGCAAAATAATGGAAAACTTCATTCAGGATTGCAGAACCGGGTTTCGAACCCAGGTCTTCCCAAAAGGAGGTCCGAATTTATAGGTACCACTGCGCCACCTGGCTTGATAAATAAAGCGCACAAAAAATGAGAACAGCGCCCAGTTAGAAAAGCTTCTACGATCGGCATACGCCATTCTTAGTTCGGTCTACTATAGATGTTTATAAAGAGCTCAAATCGCTTAAATCAAGCACAATCACATTATTTATTGGTGGCGGTGTGTCAGACAGTATTTTTTTAGTAAAATTACAGTTCCAAACCAAAAATTAGTTCATTCAGTGCCCAGGACATTAGATTTATTTACGACATTGGGTATAAAAACCCAGGTTGGTTTGCACCTGAAATTCATTTTGAAAATATTACAAACAATCTAAACTCAATTGAAATTATTATGCAATTTCACTTGGGATTTTTAGTCTTATCATTTGAGGGAAGTGATTACAGGGTACGTCAGAAACTAATAAAATTGTGACAGTGAGATAGGACCCCTGTGTACAATTTTTCTCGCTACACAAATCAGGCTATTTTCGTTTCTCCGTGTCTGATTATAAATAATGCTCTAAAGAAATATTTATATCCACAGTCCAGTTTTGTTGGTATGTCCTACGAACGGACGAACTCAGTGTTGCTGCATTCTCTTTATAGAGCATTCCACAGCAAAATATAGCTATTTATGTGAAGAAAATTGTCTTATTCAATACTGTTCTCTAAGAAGGGGGAGGGGTGGAGGGGCAAACAGTGTGCTACGGGAGGTTCATTGTTGATATTTGAAAATATTAACATCTTCTTACTTATTGGCTTAGTTTTATTCTCACTCCTCCCTAAATTAAACACTTTTGTTTAAGTAATTCTTGCATATGGATAAACTCGAATTCGTTAGTGTATTATGGGACACCAATATCTTACGTATATATGTAGGCTGTTCATCGTTACTTAAGCATTTTTAGATCAACTTTTGAAAAATGACACTGCCCGTACCTGCATATATTTTAACGGGAGAAGAGACTGGTATGCGTCCAGTTAAGTTGGTAACGATGGAAATAAAGTATTTCTATATCTTAACATTGAATTAAAAATGCAATGTAAGCCTTTGAAAATAGTAAAATTATATTTTGCTGTCAATTTTTTTTTTTTTTTATAATCTTATAAGGGTGACAGAATAAGCAAACTTGTAAAATTTTAACTATTTTAATAATATTAGAATTTCGTGTCATCGAAACGTAAATAGAGTGAGCAGTCATGTTTCAGTGTTATCGTTTCATATGGCAGATGGATAGACATTGTGCGTACAAGTAAATCTTAATCAGGGTTTTATAAGAACCCAGTTTACCATGAAAATCCTAAAGTATCTGGAGTTTCTTAGACACATAAACATTTAGGAGTGGGCTGGACACAAATGTATGTATACATTGTTAAGAAACCTACGAATATTTGGAAAGAAGTTTTGAAAATGTAAGAAACGGCAATCCTAAGTAAAACATAGTNATTGTTAAGAAACCTACGAATATTTGGAAAGAAGTTTTGAAAATGTAAGAAACGGCAATCCTAAGTAAAACATAGTGCCAATTAGTGAACAAATATTTACCCGGAGTGAGACGTCCTTACAGCATGATGTCATGCGCCGCAGAGAAATGCACAAAGTTACGGCGTAAGAAATAACTGGAAGGAACGCGTCACTCTGGCAAAATATGCGTTCACAAAGTTGGCAAGAAATGCTAGACGGGATTGCTCTTTCTTGGATTTTCTACTCGGGCTGCGAGAAACTTTGAATTTAAATTACCGTGTCTAGCACTTATAAATGCCCCCCCTCCCCCAGCGCTCTAAATGTGAGAGATTGGCCCATGCCTAGATCGCAGACTCTCTTTTAGTGGGTTCCTCTAAGTGTACACTGTAAATCTCAATCAGTGAGATTGTTCTGTTATGTCAGTTAACAGCATCTGACTTATTCAACGGCCACTTCAGTCAGTTTAACTAACAAATTAGTGAAAAAAATGCTAGTTTCCTATCACTTCTTGATTCAATGACATTTTCTACTGATTTATCAACCATCTAATTGGCTGTTATTCAGAAATTTGTATTTTGTCTCATGTATCAGTTAAACTACGTGTATAAAATGAAATAGCAACGCATTATCTAATAAAATTATTATTATTTTTAATGTGACTCTCGTATTTTATAATACCAGTTTACCAGGGAAAATGAAAATTCAGTCTTTCAATCCGTTTTACGTCTCTCATTTTATTTTCACGTCTTGTGCTAGCGCTCGGTTTGAAGGTGTAAACTAGAGTAAATGTATTGAAGTACTATTTGTTTTAACAATCCTAATGGTGCCATTTGAACTAAAAACAAAAATAAAGGNTAGAGTAAATGTATTGAAGTACTATTTGTTTTAACAATCCTAATGGTGCCATTTGAACTAAAAACAAAAATAAAGACCATATAACTTAAATATACGTATTTCCGATAGAAAAATACAGGCTACTACAAATATGTTTCCCCTTGTAGTCAATGTTGGCTTGGTAGCTCNTAGAGTAAATGTATTGAAGTACTATTTGTTTTAACAATCCTAATGGTGCCATTTGAACTAAAAACAAAAATAAAGGCCATATAATTTAAAGATACGTATTTCCGATAGAAAAATACAGGCTACTACAAATATGTTTCCCCTTGTAGTCAATGTTGGCTTGGTAGCTCGGTTAGTAATGTACCGGCCTCGAAGCGAGACGATGTGGGTTGAAATCCTGTACACCTCGAAAAATAATTTTTTTATAGTTTCCTAATTACGTTAAATCGCACAATTAAAAAAATTCATATAAGAAATATGCTTATTTCTCTTATTGATTTGAATAAATTCAATAAAAATAATATTTGATTTGCCGCACGTAGTTTGCTGTAACTTATTCAATCAATGAAACTGTTTCACTGAAACAATCAGTGGATTTTCAAAGAATCTAAGTGGAGCCATTTTCACTGATTCGAGTTGTAGGATTACAATGCAAATCAANGAATATAAGAAATATGCTTATTTCTCTTATTGATTTGAATAAATTCAATAAAAATAATATTTGATTTGCCGCACGTAGTTTGCTCTAACTTATTCAATCATGAAACTGTTTCACTGAAACAATCAGTGGATTTTCAAAGAATCTCAGTGGAGCCATTTTCACTGATTCGAGTTGTAGGATTACAATGCAAATCAATGGTTTTAAACTGATTGGAATTTAGAGAGTACTTTTTCTACACAATTTTTTTTGGGTTTGCTTTATTTTTTTGAAGTATACATACGAGGGTAAGATTACTTTCGATAGTGACATTATTTTTTCAAATAAATTTACCCTGTCACTTCATTACCTCGCGGATTATGTTGATTAGCTTCACGCCACCATTAAATGTAATTTATTGTGGAAGTATATAATACACAATACACTTGGTTCAACTCTAAAATATGTTGCATCGATCGGATAGGAAAATGAACGTCAGCGTCTGATTTAATCGATCATAATAAATAATGATAATAACTGATAACCGTAAATTATACGGTTTATTAAATGTTAACTTGATATCTGTGCATTGTGTAGTTATTTGCCTGTAAGCCCGGAACACCGGGGTTCCATTTACAGTACGTACCCTTATCTGGAGGGTGTGGCTCAGCTACAAACTCTATAAATCAATGGCAGACCTGCTCAGCCATCCCACCAAGTCGTCTTGAACGCTAGTTTCAATCACCGAGACGTAGCCTAGGCTAACTATCAATTTCCGGCTTGCGCACTCATCAATACATAAACTAATTGATTGGAAAGCAAAATTGTGAGGAACTGCTTCGGCATTACCCGGACATGTGGATGGAAAGCTAAATGGGATAAACCAAAATGCGTGCAATCTGCTGAAATCGAACACACGAGTACATGGATGCATGTTCGGTACGCTTTCGCAGTAACAGACGAGCCATGGATGTCATGAACGTGTGTCATGTTTGTTGGCAGCAGTAATGAGAATTAATGTAATACGTGTAAATATACATGGATATGTGTTTATATATACATGCACAAGTTGCACAAAAATAGGATACTTTTGCAACATTCAGTGATTGATAATGCAAATATGCAGAGATCTTCCATTAAACTAATGAAACCGTTAACCAAATGTCACCAACCTCGGTACAAGTATAGTTCTTGGTAAGGCTTTCAAACTTTTAAAGTGTCCGACAACGGCGGGTGCTTATTTTCAAAATGGTGGCCATTTTAAGATTTTTGGTGCAATGTTATATGTTAGCAATCATTTATCCGATTTAAACTAAATTGGATTGGGTATGTTGACATTGTATCATGTAACCAACAAATTTATACAGAGTTATTTCTTGTCAGTCATTTTGTAAGATAGCAATACATGAAATAATGAAGCTTTTAATTTATATACCAGAAACTTTTCAACCGATTCTCACCAAATTTCACGTCAAAGTAATACTGGGGTAATAAATGTAAACATAAGAGATTGAAATAGATAATACAATTCTTTTCAAAATGGTGGTTGTGTAATATTTTAGGTTAATTCGCTATATCTACCATTCCGTTTGACCAATTTCGACCAAACTTGGTTTGTGGAAATATATATTACAAGTATCGAATGTTCCAGTACATTACCTCTTTTGTCCACCATTTTGTAGGATAGCACAATTTTAATAAATAACATTTTATATAATATCTTAAAAAATAATAACTTATGCATACAACATTTTGTGAACAATTATTAATACAACAAGCCGTGTAAAATGGTATGTTTTCAGAAAGTCAGAGAGTTATTTTAAAAATGCTGCTCGTATAAAAATTGTTCTTGAATTCATGTTTTAAATTTCAACTTATATTTGTATGATGGCAATATCTCTTACACCACTAAATGCGTGTACATAGAGCCACTTTTATCCATCATTCTCTAAGATAGCGTCACGTTAAAAAGTATGTTATGATATATATATGTAAGAACTTATTTATTCCCACCAAAATCAGGCAGAATGTTATAATTTTGCAGTCCATCTAAAAATGTGTCATAAATGTTTAATCGCATATTTTCAATATAACAGCAATGTATATATTTAAGTTAGTATTCCATATGCCCCAAATAATTTCAACCGAAGTATATAGTTTTATAGTATCTGTGAAAAACACCGAATTTGCTAATGAATAACCATTATGTTCGCTAATTATGAAGGTAGAACCACATTATGAAATGTAGACTGTATGTCATATATTGCATATGTTTATATTTCCATCTCTTAATGATACCTTCGCCAACAAGATGAAGGTTTTCCTACCACTTAACCGTCTAAGATTTTCATCAAAATTATATTGTCTCATGTATGGGAAAGTAGGGTCTTAAGTTAAACCGCGAATTCATTGTTTTTTTTATTTTTAACATTAGTCTCGAGCTGCAACGAAATGTAGGAATCAAAGAGATATAATTAATAGCAAGACAAAGATGTATCCGTCTGGTCCATTATTTGCCTCGAAAGTTGATAAAACCTTGTACGTAGAATTTTCGTTTCTAGGTTTTAGTATATTGGCTTTCTAAACATTGTGTACTTGAGTAACCATGTGTAGAGACTATGCTCTGCGACTGCTCAAGCATGCGTTCAGCTCGAAACAAATTATTCGATGCACTCTGCAAGAAACATTAGAGGGCATTTTAAAACTACTGTGGCGAGTTTACAAATAAATAAATTTTAAGGATTAACGTTTTCAAATAATTTATAGATTCAAGTATTTGGTATACCACCAAAGAAGATAGAAAAAATGCATTATCCAGCAGACGTAACAGAACAAAAATATTTGTACTACAATGCCAAGGTGGCTAGATTATGTACGATGGGAATTTACTGACAATGCGTGCAAAAGAATGTGTTCCGTGTATGTGGTAAATAAATATACGGACTAGTGATAACGAAACGGGAAAGCGAGCAGACAATGGGGTGCAAAACAAAACATAAACAAAACATTGAAGAGAAATTGCCAATAATAGGAATGGTGCGATTTTTATGCACTGTCACGTTTACAACCGGTTTTCGGTTAAATTAACCTTTAATAACCTCTCTTTTTGAAATGGCCTTGCCCAAGACAACATAGATTTAAACCAAAAAATTAATAACTTAATAATTTTAGTAAATAATAGGTATAATGAACAGCCGTTTTACTTCAATGAATTAGCCAATACCTAACAAAGTGACAACTACAGCTAGCGTGTTTTGATTTTGAGCAGTTCCATAGTTAGGACTGCAGTAAATGAAACATTTACCTAAATGTTCATAACAGTTGCACGTGTGAACATTATAGTAAGTGTTACCAACTGAATTTTTTAAAATACTCTTTAATATCATATTTGTGCCAGTTGTGCACATACGTAGTACAGTCAGTAAGTGCGTGGACGCCGGTACGTGACTTCCTACAGTCACTCCACGAACTTAGATATAGTGCAGCGCCATATGTAAGAACCAGCATTGTCATGAATCAAGTGACCACTTGTACTGAATCAAGAGTGATATTCTGAAATGTTTAGAAATTTACTCATCTTTCTTTAGCTTCAATATCTATATTCAATAAATATTAAACGAAATAATACCCTTTCAATGATGAACAAAGTGTCTACGATGTTAACAGGGCGCTCATATACAGAACTAACACGCTGTCAGATATATATGCAAGTACTCCACTCACTCTGAAAATGCGTGCTGTTACAGCAAAACGATTTCGCAGATTCATCTCAAAAGTGCTCCATTAAACAGGAACTATTACATGTTCACTGGAGCCGCGGTGGTGTAGTGGTTAGACTACTCGCCTCCCACCTAGGTGAACCGGGCAGTGGCGTGTGGTGAGCCGTTGCAATGTAAGCTGGTGTTAGCTCTGTGCTGTACTCTATTACTTGATGGTGTACATTCCCATCACTAGAAGGTCGTTCGGCAGGTGACGCCAAAGGACGCGTGTAAATGGGTCTCTTGCTGCTCGCTTGTGAGTGGTCGAAATGCATTCAGTTTCCCTAGGCTGCACGGTGGTTACTGGCTCTGGGTTAGATTCCCGACGGGGTTCGCTCCCAGATTCTCGCATGTGGGGATCGTGCCCCCGCCTTTTCATTCTCTCACTGCTCAATACTCTCCTTCCTTGCTTCACACTCATCGGCTCTCAATGCCCACGTGTTAAGAGCCGACAAAATATCTTCACTCACTTCATATTCACCACCGTAAACGTATTTAGGAGGGATAATGGGTATTTAGTTCTCTCCCTTAATCAACTAACGAGTGCATTAATAATGTATAACTTTAAGGTTGTCACTATCTGGCATACATTTACGGACATAAAAATGGCTGCATCAAAATTAAAATTAGAATATAAAGGAATAATTGTGGTGAAACCTATGTTGTCGGCAGTCGTAATCAAACAGCCCAAATAGAGAAAGAAAATGATCAGGATACGGACCTGACCATTATGTCCTTTGCAAGAGTTTCGGAAGGACTCTAAGAGAAGGGGCTTGAAAGGAGCATGGAGGGAGTGAGGGCAGTCTCGGAGAGGCGGGTACATTGTACGGACCGGCTTAGCACTCCACCACAGAGCCTTGCCTTGCCTCGCCAGATGTAGTAGCGATTAAGACCACAGGCCTTTGACGTTGCAGTCAGCACTTAGCAGATCTCCCCCCAGCCTTTCTCTGCCAGGGAGTCCTCGTCGGCAGTCCTGCTCCACCACCGCCGCGGTGCGGCACCACACATCTCACGTTACACATGTATACGCATCTTTCTTCATGGTTAACCCTGCGCTTCGAACGCGATTCTTAGACTCTACCTTTCTTATAAGCTGTTCACGGTAAACTAACCACTTTTAAAAGCCCTGCTTAAGATATATATGTATGTATGCACATTGTGTATTCCTCCACTAGTTGAAAAATTTAGATGAGTCAGGAACAAGGGCACGGGGGCATAGGATCCAAACACCGTTCATTCTCTGTCATTCTAGTCGGTCGGCGGCCATATTCAATCTAGGTGACCTTAAACTTGACTCATGACCTTGAACTTGACAACGTTCCATTACCTTAAATAACCTTCAACACAAAAAAAATTTTCAAAAATCCATAAAAAAAAATTTATAATAAAACTATAAATACTTTTGAAAATTTATAAAAAAATTATGAAATTTATTATTAAAAATGTGTTTTAAAAACTTACATTTTCTGATGTTCCTGCACCACGACCCTTGCCAATTTTTGTATTGCTTATTTAATCGGTCAATTACTCGCGTTCGTTAATTAGCCTGCAGATCCTCACAACTAGGCCTCTCTTACCACGTCTCCGGATGTAATTTTCTCCTATGCTAATGATGTCGTTTCGCTTCCCCTCAAACGTGCCGCGTACATGTTGTAACATTACGCACGGCTCCACGACTTGGGACGGACTGCGCATCTAACACTTCTAACCCTGGAGAAAAATGTTTTTGTGATAATTTTCTTTATAAATATAAAAATTGTTTTTCTTTACACCAGAGCCGCAAGTATATGACACACGTGTGTTTTAGAAGTCAGGTTATAATATCTGAAGACACGAATTCTTGCCAAAAAAATTAATTTTGTTGCAGTCAACAACCAAAATAAAATTTCAATTCCGGAAACCCTACAGTTCAGCGTAGAATAAATAACACAATTATGGAGAACATATGAACAAAAATATAGGAAAGACATAGAAAAGTGGAAACATATATACCAAAATAGACAAATATTGAAAAACCACAAACGATGAAATGCTGAAATAGCATTAAAATGCATTGAATATATATACAAAAATGCACAAATGTGGAGAACAAGTAAAAAATTTAAAAATGGAGCAAACTGCATTGGACATATATGTACAAGAAATAACACACAACCAAATGCAGAAGACATCTATATACAACATGTACAAAAATTATACATTACAAAATGCGGATGACACCTAAATATTATAATAGCCGTAGGGAAGCATGCGTACACCATCTTCACATATCTTGTCATCTGTCCATCGTAACACCATCTTGTTGGTGCACTCCAATTGCAATACANATGCACTCCGATTGCAATACATGCTGATGCGAGCGAATTGCGTGGACCTTCCCCCTCATGCTTATATGATTGTTGAAAACATCCACGAAGTATTCTTCACCACACATTTCTGAATTCCCTTGGCACGTTTTGTGACTTTTCCCCGGCGTTTTTATGTACACAGTTTCACCAGCAGCCCCACGAGAATTCGGTCATGATCGACCCATCGCACTCGTCCTTGAACTTTACCACTAGCTTCTTGTCGATGGGCGAAAATCACGTGTGGTTCGTGGGATGGCCGCTGGTGTCAAACTCTGCAAAGAAACAGTGTGTCCGAAACCATGTCCTCGTAGAAGTCCTGTGTTCTTATCGCAAACAGGAACGAGTCCATGTCTGTGTACAGGGCTCGATGTCTTTTCCGTATTGGGCCTTCATCACGTCATAGTGGAACCTGTACTTGAGAGTTGTGGACATGTCGAGCACCGCGGACCCTGCGTATACAGACTTGTCGAAAAGTATAGTTTCGTGCTGCAGTCGAATCAGGGAAAGGTTTTCTTAAATTGTCCTGTCCAGAAATGTTGGTTTTACCACCAATTTCTTTAGACGTTTCTCATTACACACCAATTCCATCTTTTGCCGTTTTCTTTTGTTCTCCATTAATTTACCGAAAGTTNTCTCATTACACACCAATTCCATCTTTTGCCGTTTTCTTTTGTTCTCCATTAATTTACCGAAAGTTGCGTTGTTTGCTAATTTAAAAAAATTTTCCTCGAAATCGTTGGTGGCCACCTGTTGCTTTGCAGTATTTAAATCTATGTATGGCTTTGGCCACGCAGTCTGTTCGAACTGTAGCACGCGGTGAATCTTGACGACCTTCAATCCATTTTCCATAGCCTGCTTGAGGTTACGGTAATGGGCGATGTAGCAGCTCTTGTCTTCCAGTGTTGTCATCAGCTTTGCCTGTTTCGAGCCCAGATGGCACTGGTTGACGGGAAGAAATAATAAATAACGTTGTTCCTCGTGCAGAGCCACAGGATACTCGACATCCACCTCCAAGATGTAACCCGTCGTCCCATCGTCTGGTATGGACATGACGTCGATGTTCACGTCGGCCCACATAAAGATGCACGTTGGCAATTGTAGCGACATGGTCCAGCCGTGCAGGTTGTTTGCATCGAGGTACTGTAAGAAGGTGGAAGACTTGCTGGGATCATATGTTCCTGGCGCATAGATGTTGTTCGCCACCGCATGTCGTTTGACGCACTGGGCCACGCCACCACGGATCCCTTCCTCGACAAACATGTGCAGGTCGTAGTCCGTTGGAAGCTCTAGCTCGACGCTCGTCATTCGCAACATGGCGTCGAAAGTGAACCCTGGCGCACTGACGAATTGCGCACAATCGAGCTTATATTTTGACATACGCAAATTTCTGACATTTTCGAAGACTTTCACCAGGAGAAGAACGTCCGTCTTCCAGTACAACTCTGAATATTCTTTACGACTAGTAAATACAAGCTCTTGCCATACCTTCTGGGCGTGGACGTATTCTTCATCGCTGATCCCAGAATCTATCAGCCTGTTCTAAAAAGCCTCTTTCGGAGGCAGCTGCTGCTCGTCCAGGTTCTCCCAGCTGTCAATGTAATCGTAGGGGGAAACACATGTTCGTGTGACGAGGNAGGCAGCTGCTGCTCGTCCAGGTTCTCCCAGCTGTCAATGTAATCGTAGGGGGAAACACATGTTCGTGTGACGAGGGACAGTTGGCTTCCACTGAAGAACTTAGATGTGATATTAAATTGATTTCTAGGCAGGTACTCAGTCAAGGATGCCAGACTGGGAGCCATGAATCGGAGAGTATCTACAAAATAAATGGAAAATAGGTCGCCCAGCTGCTTCGAAAATGTGATAATTTTTTCGCTCGTGTGTGGAATGATAAAAATATATTTTCCATCATACCCGAGCCACCTGACGATAAAATTCTCATCGTAGCTGAAGTTGTGGGAAAAGACGACAAGTTTCTTTGGTCTTCGGCGCAGCATTGCAACTGGTGCAAGCGGGTCCGATGTACTGTCCGGTGAAGTGGCCGTGGTCCCTCNAGGCAGCTGCTGCTCGTCCAGGTTCTCCCAGCTGTCAATGTAATCGTAGGGGGAAACACATGTTCGTGTGACGAGAGACAGTTGGCTTCCACTGAAGAACTTAGATGTGATATTAAATTGATTTCTAGGCAGGTACTCAGTCAAGGATGCCAGACTGGGAGCCATGAATCGGAGAGTATCTACAAAATAAATGGAAAAAAGGTCGCCCAGCTGCTTCGAAAATGTGATAATTTTTTCGCTCGTGTGTGGAATGATAAAAATATTTTTTCCATCATACCCGAGCCGCCTGACGATAAAATTCTCATCGTAGCTGAAGTTGTGGGAAAAGACGACAAGTTTATTTGGTCTTCGGCGCAGCATTGCAACTGGTGCAAGCGGGTCCGATGTACTGTCCGGTGAAGTGGCCGTGGTCCCTCNTTTGGTCTTCGGCGCAGCATTGCAACTGGTGCAAGCGGGTCCGATGTACTGTCCGGTGAAGTGGCCGTGGTCCCTCACCTCATAGTCGTCATGCGTGAATGGAACAGCGCAGTAGCAGCAGCTCATTTCCCTGGAACAGCTGGTCTTCTCTGCAGGCGTGAGTGACTCCATCGGCTTCGATGTGGCGTAATATAGTTCGTTTACTTTGTGGCCGATATCTACAATTGCCTCCATGAACCTTTTTCTCCGCATCTCCCCACGTGTATATTATAGGGTCCTGGCTCAGCGTAGATGTTAGTGTCGCTGGAATGACGTCGTCCACATGGAAGTAATTACTGAAGCTGTATGCTTCGTGATTCTGGTAAGCGTATGTGTACGCACGATTGCGGTTCGGTTCACAGGTGTGAATAGGCTTAGAATGGCCTCAAAATCTGCGTAAACAACGACGGGAAATGTATTAATGTGGTGATAGTTCTTAAATTTCAAAACGGGTGGCCGTCCGTCTTTACCTGGTTATTGCAATTCAGCACGCAGTGGGACATTTTCTTTACAATATTGTTGGTGTACTTCCAGGCACTGCTGACTTGCCAACCCGGATTTCCTCGCCTGATCGTCAAAATACGTGAAGCAGCGCTTTCGTACATTGATCTTGTTGGCATGGCTGCGATCTCATCAAACGGTCAAACATTTTTACACCGCTACAGTGGGCGTTTCCATCTTCGGCGGCGAAGAAGGAGTAGGTCGATATGCTGACCCTTCTCTTCATCGACCACACGCACGGGGTAGATCTTCTGGTTTTTGTCTACGCCATATATATTGATGGAAACTCCGGAGTTATTTTTCTCAAAAATGTTTATATGACGGAGCGGAGTCGGGAATTCGAGACCGGAAAAGTAAAATTTCTATTCGAGGGCTTTGTAGTGGTGGTTGACTCGTTGAGGGTGTTCGCCTTCTACAAAACCTGCCAAAATGGCCCATTTAAAACACATGTGGTCGTTTGCGTTTTTCGGGTTGATTATGACCTTCCTGTTTATTAGCGATTCTGGCAGCTCGATGTAGGACAATATACGAAGTGGTTCCAGCTTGTTGATACGCACTTTCAGGTGGTTGACTGATTGTAATGTCCACCCAGAGCCTCTCTAAACGTATGTTTCCTCCACTTCGAATATGTTTTCCAGGCGGTTCCTCACCGCCTTTTCGATATCGCTAGCTTCAAATACTGCCACATTCTTGGTTTTGAAGGCTCTCATCAGTCAGTGCCTTCATCGAATGGCTACGGTTTCACAAAATCACAGTCCAACCGAATGTTGAATTTTAGGAGACCGTACTCCTCGATTTCTTCGGTGAGCTGTCTAACGATATTTTTCTCAATTGATGTCAATAAAGTACAAATATATTTCACCGACCCACTCTCGTTGCGCGTGGTACATGTTTTCTAATTACATCAGAATTCCGTTTCAGCTTCCTCAAACCCATTGACATCAACCATACCAGATCCTGCGACGATTCTTGGTCGCGAAGGTTGGACAGGAGTCTGAACCAAGGCCACGGGCGTTGGTGAGCTACGCTGAGTCGAGGGTGGTTGTCAGGAGATAGAGCTGGTCCAGTGCATTTTGTCACGTGCTCTCTTAATGTACCTACCCTCGTGAAATCCTTGCCGCGTTCTCTGCAAGTATACGAGCATGTGTCTGGGTTTAAGTGGCAGTTCGCTTCATGTCGTCGTGTCGTGCTCACATGGGTCAAAGCAGCATTGCAAAGCCTGCAGTTAAGTGTTGCTGCGTGCTTGATCTCACCTGTGCTGCTACGAACGTGTTTGAGGATATTATCCTTTCGGTTGATTGTGATGCCACACCGTTCGCAAATCTGAGGTGCAGCTCTGCACAGGTTATGAACACACGACCATTTGTGTCGGAGCCCATTCTTGCGGACAGCGAACGATGCTGCACAAACACCGCACACCAGTCCGGACACCGTCACTAGGTGAAGACAATACGTGGCTCTCAGCCATCACTTCGGATCGAGACATCTGCAAGTATGCAGTACGCTTTAGAAATTTTTTTCGGTAGTGAAAAGTTGAATATTTATTTATTTTGATGGCTATGTGAAAAATTATTTAACTTGGGCTAATGGCAGAGCCTTTTGAACGTGTTTGTGTTTAAGTGACAATTGTGGCGTTTTCAAATTCTTTACAAAATTGNGGCTAATGGCAGAGCCTTTTGAACGTGTTTGTGTTTAAGTGACAATTGTGGCGTTTTCAAATTCTTTACAAAATTGTGAGAGGAGACTTGTGTATCGGTGTCTTTTGCCCACGAGGCGAGCGCGCTAAGAACGGAGTTCGGCACGGATGTAACATATCATTGTGTCGCGGGTGTGAAGGTGGGTAGCGGGAGAAGCAGGCTGCCAACATTGCGGTCCGCTGCGGCGCGAGCCAGGCTTGCCAACTGCTGCCTAGCTACGTCACTGCAGCTCTCTCTCTCTCTTTCTCTATTGTTACATTATTACGTGACGTTAGGAGGGACACGGCTGTCCGTGAACTCGGTGCATTCGCCAAAGTTTGCTAGAACTGATTTATTCTGACTGTAGACATATTCGTTCCCACGATGGTAAATGACAATTTTTTTCCGGGGTACGTGAGAAAAAAAGGGTTTTCTCAGTGTGTTCCCAATTTATTTTAGAATTTGTTTTTTTCCTTTGGTATCTATTGAAAGGCTCTGCACTGCGTTTCCAGCATCTGACTCTATAAAACACTTGATAGTTACCACCTATGCGAATGTGATGAGGACAGGCTGGAGAAGTCAACTATAGTGAACGAGCCTGCAGGGGAACTAGTAACTGCACGGCTCGGANATGTGATGAGGACAGGCTGGAGAAGTCAACTATAGTGAACGAGCCTGCAGGGGAACTAGTAACTGCACGGCTCGGAACTGCATGTGAAGTTAACTTCTTTTGTAAAGGACGATTCATTAACTGTGGGCTAACTCATGCTGGAGAGTCAAGCGTAAAGTATTTTGTTCTCGCGTGTTTATATTCAACTAGCAACTTATTAACAATACTTACGGGGAAATGCAGAAGGACGAAGCAGACGACGAAACACAACAGTAATAGTATCTCGACTGGGAAGAATCACAGCGGGACGTGCAATGGCGACTTGAGGCTGTGGATACACCAGGAGATTATCTGCCAACTTCATATACATTTTATCAATTAATGTGTACCGTAACTAAAAATGTAGTATTTTTTTACGACAGATGTTATGGAGGAACGGAAATGTTTGTGAAAATCTGCAGGATGTACCTGCCAGGAATCGAACCAAGGCCCANGACAGATGTTATGGAGGAACGGAAATGTTTGTGAAAATCTGCAGGATGTACCTGCCAGGAATCGAACCAAGGCCCTGATAAGGGGAGAAGAAGCAGTGGTTTTTATACGCCCACCTGTCAGGCGCGGTGCAATGTGATGGAAGAAGAGCACTACGATCTATGTGAGTTTACTTCCCCCTCCCCCTCCCCCACAAAGTACAAGTANTCTATGTGAGTTTACTTCCCCCTCCCCCTCCCCCACAAAGTAGAAGAATGGTAGGTCATTTCTATATCGAGAATGTATGTCGTGTTTTGTAGCTGGGAGGAAGAAGTTGTCACAGCTGACTGCGCGTGCAGAGATGACCTGCTCCCTGCTGGTAATCGGACCCGGCTCACCGAGACTGATAAGGAAGATTAACACTAGAAATCTCGGCCACCACCGCTCCTATGTAACTATAATTTTTTACAATATAAACGTAAAGGATTATTCAAAAATAAATCTTAACATTTAAATAAATTTATATTGGAATTTAATATAAATTACTAGGCTTGTGGTTTTATTGTAAACGTATTAGTACTACAACATTATGTATAACTCAACAAAACAAAGAGATGAGAGGAAAGGGCTGGAGTCTCTCAACTGCAATCACAGCGGAAAGTGCGAGAATGACCAGAAGAAATCCTACAAACCTACATATATATTATTAACGACAAACGTTAAAAAGTAATACGAAATTTACATATGAAATTGTGAGCAAGTACTAACATTGGAACATTATTTTCTTTTCCTGTGAAGAAATAAAATTGAGTAAAGCGTAAGTCCTCGACTTACCTGTATCTGATTCGCCGATTACCAATTAAATTTTTTTATACATGACCGCACAAAAAAACTGTAAAATTCACGTCACGCCAAAATTGTAATGCAAATTTTTTTTTACCAAAATGATTAAAAGTATGGCACAAGAATGTAGGAGGCAACTAGCGAGATGTTCACGTAACCCATGTACGCCTGCTGAGCTGGACGCCGACAGCCCTGGTGCTCGTCCCTGCGACGTCTGCACAATGCTGCATCACGTGCGGCAACAGCTGTGGCACACTCGCTTCTTACTAGGTCACTCGCGGCAATACCACATGCATAGGCATTTAACGATATAGGCTGTTGGCTTTTTTTAAATATAAATGTATTGGAGATACACGTATATACCTAATACACAAACACACGGTTTTTTCCTAAGCTCGTTAAAAGTGTATAGTGAGTTTCCTAAACAAAGAGAGCATCAGAAGCGAAATAAAATTCACTTACCAATAGACTGGAGAAGCTAGCCTGGAAGCGAGATGGCCGTAGAGGAGAAGCGCTCGGAATCGCACGAAGCAAATTCGCAAGACAGAATAGAAGGAAGAAGGTGTGTTTCTAGCTTATATCACATATTGGGAACTATCTTCCTTGTATCACTCCACGGGCGGTCTTTGCCCCTTCTCAGCGTGTCCTCCTCTATTATAACTAATATACAACGAATTAAAGGAAAAATTGCAGTGTTTGAATAATTTTTCTTTAAACACTTCCATTGGCCACCTAAATCACCAGACATGAATATTATTGAGCATATCTGGGATGCCTTGCAACGTGCTGTTCAGAAAAGATCTCCACCGCCTCGCACTCCTATGGATTTGTGGACTGCCCTGCAGGATGCCTCCTGCATACCTTCAGACATTAGTCGAGTCCATGCCACGTCGTCTTGCGGCACTTCTGTATGCTCGCGGGGGCCCTACACGATATTAGGCAGGTGTACCAGTTTTTTTGGCTCTTCAGTGTATATTGTTATTTATTGGCAGTAACGTTTTTCCAGTGGTTGGTTCCAAAAGTGCTTACTTTACCGTGAACAGCGTAAATGAGGCGATTAGGAGGAGTTAATTTGTCTGCTTTCTTTGTGTTTTCAGAAAACCTGTAAGTTTGTGTGTAGGTTTTGTAACACGTTATCTTTAGAAGGTTGAAGAAGTGACCCAATCAGTATAAGCATAAATTTTAAGCGCCTTTTTTGAAGAATTGTGTCTTGAAAAATTTTCGGAAAATGTTTTTTAAAAAATTTATTTAAACACATACTTTGAATTCAGATGAAGTGTTTTCATACTGATAAATGCATTGAAGCATTTAGTTTTAAATAAAAACTTCGTCTGGTCTGCTATACAACTTTAAATTCTAATAATTTTGAATTTTGAAATTTAATTTGAAATGAGGAGNAAAACTTCGTCTGGTCTGCTATACAACTTTAAATTCTAATAATTTTGAATTTTGAAATTTAATTTGAAATGAGGAGATAAAGAAAATAATATACGTAGAGGTTATTTCTTTGTGCTGTTCTCGTAACTTCAAAAATTATTTTGATTAGTGCACAATAATAATACCTCCCAACTATTTTAAAACTTCTTTGGTAGGAGGTACAAAATTAATTTTTCTACCGTTATTTAAGTTTTTTTAAAATGAATATACTCGAAACAAAAGTAGAAAATATCGCAAAAACATAAACGATACTTTGGACACTTCAGGCAATCACCTACCGGTCAATTGCGTTTAAGCATTTGTAAATATCGTTGTTTTTTTTTTGTTTTTTTTTTACGAAACGGTAAAAGTATGTTTACTTCCTAGAAGATAATATACCTCACACGACGACGAAATAATACTTTCACGATATCATGCATTACTTTNAAAATGTCTTTTTCACACTGCAGTGTCTTAAAAATATTACTCGAACACACGAGACAAACTGTGATAGGAACATGTATTGAACCTTGTTGCAGTCGTCCCGTCAATAGTATGATACGTTCACAGCTTAAATTCCAATAGGTTCAAACATCACGACGAGAAAACAGCACGCCAGTGCGAGTAGCGGCGAGGGCGCACTTGATTCTCGTGGCAGTGTCACCCTTGTCGCCCTCACGCTTCTGAGCCTCAGACGCGACAATAGCTCCAGGTAGGAGGCTGCGTTAATGATGACGTTTACGAAGACGTATTTCATGTGTCTGAGATCCAGAAGCGCGGGATTACCAAGGGCGAATACATTAGCATCGTGCGCCTCATCGTAGCCTCTACGTGCAAGGAAATAACTGGCGTACAGTCTTCCCGTCAGCTGCTGCCTTCTCTTACAATTTCAACGGCGACTCCGATATTTTATGACATGACAATAAAGCNCAGTCTTCCCGTCAGCTGCTGCCTTCTCTTACAATTTCAACGGCGACTCCGATATTTTATGACATGACAATAAAGCTCAATATGTGCTTCAAGTCTCTATACTACTGTAAATTATTTTTAATTTCCGGTACCGTAATTTTTATAAAAACGCCCATAAAATTCTTTATCTTCTAAAAATATATAATTTCATGTGGAAACAGAAAATAGNCGTAATTTTTATAAAAACGCCCATAAAATTCTTTATCTTCTAAAAATATATAATTTCATGTGGAAACAGAAAATAGTATATAGTTGCCGGAAGTAAATAGTTTCTGGAAAGCTTATCGTAAGACGATGTCGCTCAAAAATATTGAACAGATTTGGAATAAATTTNGGAAGTAAATAGTTTCTGGAAAGCTTATCGTAAGACGATGTCGCTCAAAAATATTGAACAGATTTGGAATAAATTTTTTTAGTGAAGCTCTGCTCACCTTTCGGAGGCCTGCGTGGACTTACGAAGTAGGTGCTGGGCGCCCATATGGAAGATAGTGATATTTAGATAGAGCGGCAACAGAACTAAATGGTGAGAGAGGCGGGAAGCGTGTTTGGTTTACCGCATAGTTCGAAAGTCATGTCCGAAGGCACGGATTTCTTGATGCAATTGGCGATGTCCTTCAGTTCGTATGCTCCGGTGGGAATGCTTTATTTTCTTGACATCTCCTGCCACTACATATCGGAATGCAGAATTCAGGTTTTCTTCAATGTTGGATATGGAGTTGTAAGTTTGAAAATCCTTAAGTCCGACCATCCATTCTCCTTCCAGCTGTAAGGGTGGGTATAATATCGCACTCAGCTCGGATGTATTGCCACTNCCTTATGTGTAGAACTTTGCAACGGGGCAATGAGTCTTTATGAGAAATATCAAATCCGTAGACTTTTGCCAACCATAGTCCTGGGATTTTAGTGTTTAGCCACGTGATGTCGAAAAAAAAATTCTCGCCCATCTTTAGGGGCGAGTTTACAGCTGAAACTATATGCTGAAGTTGCTAAGAAGTATTTATCAAAAAAATTTTAGCACCAATTTTCTTTTCAAAATACCAGTTAATAATAATTTATTTTATAGTAATTTTTATAAGTAATATTAAAAAATTTACATGCTAGTGTGTTGGGCTGTGTTTTATTTAATCCTCTCTGTGAGTGTCCAAACTAAAGAAAATTGTGCAGAAAGTATATAAATACTTCCGGTCGTAACCAGAAGAAAAACGGCAGTTGCCTTACGTTTTCGAAACTGTTCCATTGGATTACAGAAAGTTACTACCAACAACGTCAACCATGAAAAGCTAATCTCTATTTCTTCCTATTGAGGAAGAGCGTTTTAATAATAGGCGTATAACCCCAAACAATAGACTCTACAAGGTATTTTTTTGCAACGCCCAAAATGTTACATTTATTTGAGACTGAAAATTTTAAGTTTACTGTTACTGATGTTATTCAAATATTCGCCATTGTCTGCATTATCGCGTAATTATTTTTTCTTTTGCAAGTTACTTTCGCCATAGTTACGCCATGGTAGCTGTTAAAGGGGCAACACCAATATTAAATCCGAAGCGCACACTTATTTTTTAAGGAGCATGACACTACACAAATTGTCAAAACAAAGTGTTACTTTGCACCAGTAAATTTAAACATTTCATATAGGATAATTTTGCACCACTGGGTTATGTTTTAGTAACTGTATTATCCTATTATAATAATAATTCTTGCAAACACTTCATTAGTAACAATAAGCTTTGCTTAGTACAAATCCTTTTGGTTAAGCAGATGGTCGATAGTTCTTGGAAGATAACACTATCTAGAAGATAATGTCGTTTTTAGGCGATAACTTGCAGTCATAAAAAAACGGAGTTCTATCTAGACGTTAATTCTTAATCGTTAGTTAAATCGGCCGTTATAGGATGTTTGCTGTCGATTAATAACGTTTAAATAACTGCTAAGAATACACATTTCCAACCCATTTATTCCTTCAGTAATTTGTAAAATTAATTTTTCCGCGGACCGGATGACTTGAAAATAATTTTCGCGTGTTCTGTCATAAAATAATAATTTTATAAATAAATAGGTTACAGCTACCAGAATGTATGTTGTCTGTGGAAACACGCAACTCAGTACTGTACAGTTTACTTACCCATCCACCACTCAATATTGTTCACTTAATTTGTTTCGCGTTTAATTACACATTTCTAAAAATATTTTGAAGAAAAAAAAACTCGTCCGTATTTCCTTACATTCAATCATAAACGCTATCTGCGACAATAACACTAAAGTTCGCAGCGATTAANAAAACTCGTCCGTATTTCCTTACATTCAATCATAAACGCTATCTGCGACAATAACACTAAAGTTCGCAGCGATTAAGAAAAGTAGTTTCGTGTCTTTCGAAACAACAATTGTTCAACAGGTGACATCATTTTCTACACACTCGATTCAGAAAGAGGCTGCGGGGGTGTAGTGGTCAGACTACTTGCCTCTGCCCTTGGCGAACCGGGTTCGATTCCCGGCGGGCTAGTTCCCGTATTTTCGCATGCTGGAATAGCGTCGTACGATGCCGCTGGACGGNACCGGGTTCGATTCCCGGCGGGCTAGTTCCCGTATTTTCGCATGCTGGAATAGCGTCGTACGATGCCGCTGGACGGCGGGTTTTCTCGGGGATCTCCAGTTCCATCCCCCCTTGCATTCCGGTGCTGCTCCATACTTACTTCACTTCACCCTTATCGGTTCTCAAGACCTCGATGATAAGAACTATTAAAATCNTCCGGTGCTGCTCCATACTTACTTCACTTCACCCTTATCGGTTCTCAAGACCTCGATGATAAGAACTATTAAAATCTCCTCACTCTACTAGTGTGAAAAAAAAAGTTTAAATGGTAACGTGCTTAGGGTTATATTATTTTTACATTGCCCTTGATAAATTTATGGTTATCANACCGGGTTCGATTCCCGGCGGGCTAGTTCCCGTATTTTCGCATGCTGGAATAGCGTCGTACGATGCCGCTGGACGTCGGGTTTTCTCGGGGATATCCAGTTCCATCCCCCCTTGCATTCCGGTGCTGCCCCATACTTACTTCACTTCACCCTTATCGGTTCTCAAGACCTCGATGATAAGAACTATTAAAATATCCTCACTCCACNCCATACTTACTTCACTTCACCCTTATCGGTTCTCAAGACCTCGATGATAAGAACTATTAAAATATCCTCACTCCACTAGTGTGAAAAAAAAAAGTTTAAATGGTAACGTGCTTAGGGTTATATTATTTTTACATTGCCCTTGATAAATTTATGGTTATCANAAAAAAAAAGTTTAAATGGTAACGTGCTTAGGGTTATATTATTTTTACATTGCCCTTGATAAATTTATGGTTATCAACCATGAAGTACAGCAAAATAATTGTTTCGCTTGGTTGAGTGATACAAGTTGATAAGAAATAAATTTAACAATGCTGTCAAAACTACATAGTTGACATTTTTTAGTTATTTTCCGAAAATATAATGTACGTTATTAACGTATACACAGCGCGGAACAGTCATCGTATACTCAGGTATCAATATAGAAATGCTACTGTGTATAGTTGCGTATTTCACCACATATTTGTCTCCTTTGCGAGCAAAATGTAGGAATGCGACCATGTGTGTGTGTATGTGAAATAATTTTACAACTCGCGTTGTCTCAGTACGCGTATACAAATATGTGGTTAATTTGCAGAATATTTCTTGAAGTGTATTCATTTNTATACAAATATGTGGTTAATTTGCAGAATATTTCTTGGAGTGTATTCAGTTAAAAATGAATTAAGTTTCGAAAACGATGAAGCAAGATTGAAAGCAAAATTAAAAGAATGTTTTTGTGGACCCACTCACATGGAGTTGTCTCCCGCGCTTGAGGCCGAGAAGCACGGGAGCGATATGAACTACATTGCCACGATTATTAAGAGCGTCATCGCCCCTAAGCGCAAGAGTAAGGTCAATTCTACTCACGTTACGAACAAAACGATATTTCTTATGGAAGTGTCTGGCATAGGCAAAATTTCCACCGCAAGATGTGTTGATGTTCCAAAGAGGTCGCTTTAAGCTAGCGGTAAATGGAGAAGTTCTATATATGTTTGTGTAAAAGTTAGTGCCTGTCTCGAATTGTGATAAATACTATTCATGCCCTCCAGTGGTGTTTACAGGAGCGAACAGTAACAATGCGAATGAGATTGGTATCGGGCATTTATAAGGAAGCTTAATTCACTGGGAAAACGTTACGAATTAAAGTGAAAAAAATATAAGATATCCACGGCCGGGTCACTCCCGGCATATGTGGGAGTCCTGCTGGAGGATGCCGCTCGTCGGCGGGTTTTCTCGGGGTTCTCCTGTTTCCCCCGCCCGTTCATTCCGGCGCTGCTCCATACTCACTTCACTTCACCCTCATCGGCTTTAAAGACCTCGCTGTAAAGAGCCGCCCAATCCTCTTCACTCACTCATTCGTCGTCGGGGGACGGAGGGGAGAGAGGGGCGGAGGGTAGGGTCTGATGACCTGAAAGGCGGAAGGGGCGACGTTAAACATGTAAACAGCGGGGTTTCTGTGGCTTTCAGTGGAGGAAGCTCCAGCCATGACGTCAGCTGGCCGAGGGGATTGTGCCGGCTTTAGCGCCGCAACAATCTGCCCCCCCNNNCCCTCTCCGCACTGACCGTACAACCCGAGGACGAGGTTACAGACGCCCGACGTCCGGCTTAGCGCGTCCAGGCGTCGCTAACGAGAATGACGTCCCCACGCACGACGTCACACGCCTCCACCTCCGAGTTGTAGCAACGACCAACCCGCCAATGTGTTCCGCCTTCTATAACTCTCACTTAACATACAACTGCTAATGTTAGCCATTTCCGAAAGGAAGGGGGGTGATATTACCGATTGCGTTTTTATAGGTGGGAGATCTCCTTTACACAAAACACCATTCACCGATTTGTTGCTTAATCACGAATGTATTCTGATATTTTCAACCAAACGCATTTTAAAACCCGAATTCTGGGGTCGCATATCTCCCTTAATAATCACTTTGGGGGATAATTTGTACATACATTTTAGTCTTGAATTGGCCGCCGAATTTTGTCGCCAACTTTTAGAAACATCTTGCATTCTTGAACCTGTTTTCCGCATCCAAGGGCCAGAACCAAGGTAGCCATAAGGGCGACTCCAACACGAGCGCCCGGTGCCACATCACCCCAACGCGACAAGCTGCTTGCATTGTTCCAGTCGTTGCGCTCTACTGTGCAAATCAGATCCGTGGCAGTGGGACTTCACTGCACGCGATGAAAGCTCACAGATTTAACTACAGAAGTACAGTTCAACTTTNCAGATCCGTGGCAGTGGGACTTCACTGCACGCGATGAAAGCTCACAGATTTAACTACAGAAGTACAGTTCAACTTTCCTCCCACCTCTGAAGAAAACTGCGCAGGTGAATCATAAAAATGCAACATATTTATCAAATAAATTTTTTTTTTACTACACGTTATATGATAAAACTTAAATTATAGGCATGAATTATTGTTTTTTACTTTTTTATGCAAAAAGTCGTTTTCCTATAAAATTCATTTACTGAGATACGCAGATACGCACAAACGATAATTTCACCGAAATTATTNTATAAAATTCATTTACTGAGATACGCAGATACGCACAAACGATAATTTCACCGAAATTATTTTAGTACGCAGTGTACTTAAGGCAGTAGCCCGCCTGGTGATCGAGACACGTTGCAACGTGCTTCAAGGGGAAGAGATAGCAACCTCTGTGTTGTTTCCAGTTCGTGAGTCGGAGAATATGTTCTGCGTTCTTTATTGAAATTACTTCTTCGACAAGGCACGTCACATCGCAAAGGTAATTGAATAACTGCATTATCAATGAATTACCTTTATTTGTTTACCATGTGGAATAAATGCGNTTTTTTACTACACGTTATATGATAAAACTTAAATTATAGGCATGAATTATTGTTTTTTACTTTTTTATGCAAAAAAGTCGTTTTCCTATAAAATTCATTTACTGAGATACGCAGATACGCACAAACGATAATTTCACCGAAATTATTNTATAAAATTCATTTACTGAGATACGCAGATACGCACAAACGATAATTTCACCGAAATTATTTTAGTACGCAGTGTTCTTAAGGCAGTAGCCCGCCTGGTGATCGAGACACGTTGCAACGTGCTTCAAGGGGAAGAGAGAGCAACACTGCGTTGTTTCCAGTTCGTGAGTCGGAGAATATGTTCTGCGTTCTTTATTGAAATTACTTCTTCGATAAGGCACATCACATCGCAAAGGTAATTGAATAACTGCATTATCAATGAATTACCTTTATTTGTTTACCATGTGGAATAAATGCGAATTAATTATCGATTACCTTCTCAGAAAAACTACTAGAAAAAGTCTAATTATAATTTCCTCTAAAAAATAACTAAACTATTTTCTGTCAGCCTTGACATAGCCGCATTTGTTTACAAAATTGAATTTGACAAGTAATGGAAAGAAATATATAAATCCTATATGACGTCCAACTCTCCCGCCTTAAATACAGGGTTTTGTGACAAAACTATTAAAAATATGTTAAAACACATTCCACATGAGGGCGTAGCAGTACTTTCAATATATCTCGCGTGCTATAAATATTATCTGGAGCATTCCAGCGTCATTGGAAACGGCTTTTTCCAGACAGCTAATTCTTAAAATATACTACACTGACACAAATGAAACTACGATAAGCGCATGTAATGAACTTTGCTTAAGTTTTGTCAATATAAAATTACACAGTCACTGCTTACATTCCCATAGATACACGAAGCACGATGAAAACACTGTATTCCAGTTCAGAGCCGTGCGCGTAGTGGTGATGGTGCATTTGATGTGCGTGGCAGTGTCGCCCTTACCGTTCCCCCACTTTTTTCTCTTAGCTTAATTTAATAGATTTATATACTCTATGTATTTCACCTAAATATAATCGGTGCATAAATGTCTTAGGTTTACATTCGTATTTGCGGAAGTGAGCGGATCGAATATTCGGTTAGATTCCTCCAAACCCCTCTAAAGTTTAACACTGATTGATCACTGTGTATGTGGGCGTGAAAATATTTCTAATTATGTGCATCAGCGAATGAAATGACTCGTGTGTTTGGTTACGAAGAGAATAAAAATGACCCGATTCGGAATATATATGTTCGGGTGCACAATGGTAGTTTAAGTACCTGTAAATTGCAAAATGGCACCTCGTTAAACCTGTAAATTCCAAAGAATTGCTGATACCAAATAAATCTTTGCCCTCAAAATAGCAATTTTTGCCTACATTACATGTTACTGTTTTGTGTTATTTTTTGGGGGTTTTGTATTTATCGAAACGAGGATGACTGGTGATTCTGAAAGTCCGATGTCGCGGACTCGATGAGAGAGAATATAGCGCAACCCCCGTCCTCCTATACTAAACAGATGTAAATATGTTTTACTCGTGACTGTCTATTTGATTTTCTTAAAATAATAAAGGGAGTTTACATTTTCTAGGTGGTGTGCAGGCTAAAGTAATAAAAGTATATTTATACTATTTTGAGACGTAGTGAGTTGCTAGGGCAAACGGGATCAAGCAAGGACTCGGCCAAGAAACCATACAGGCATTTTACTGGAGTGATTTTCAAAAATTAATTTAGGGCCGGAAGAGTCGGGAATCGAAACCGTGTCCCCCTGAATATGGGTCTCCCCTTCTGTATACTTGTGCGTGCAAATATCTGTGCTTATTTTTCTATGAATTAAAGTTGGCATGTGTGAGAAATAAAACATGCTGCTTGAGCAACAAGCCCCTGTGGCTATCTCAGCTCTCCAGCGGTCAGTGCGCTAGGGCAAAGTTCAATTCAATACCTGGTGCAGCGCGGCTGTCTATGTGCGCGAGCTCAGGTTACGACTGCACGTGTCTCTCGTTTACTTCTGTAATGGGACTCGTTACCACTTCTTTAAGTGCGCTTTTGTCTTAATAGTTTTGTAAAGCGTGTATCAGTCTCGCCTGCAAATTGAGATATTTCGGGCTCATTAGGTGTGTGTTTTTGTGTGTGTGTTTTACGTATAAGTACTTTTAGAAGGTACCATTTTTTCTTATTTATCTTTACAGCATCACAAAATATCTTTGGTATCACCACAATTAATACAAAATATCACATTTGATTTTTTATACACACAAACAAAGATAGAAATTCGAGCCAGCATTCATTTACAAAATAATTTGTACATAGACTTGATTTTATAGCATTCTAAAGGGATTAAAATAACTCTACATCTGATGGCCTTCTTAATGCACTGGCTGCAATATGCTCTAATTTTTCTGCACTTGTGAAGTCATTCCCTATATGTCTCGGCGAGGTCGAGGCGTGTTGTATGCACGTGTCTATGCCAGAATTTTTACTGCTGTATAAATCTGCATGGTGGACCAGCATCTCAGGAGTAAATCTGAGTTTTAGTAGGCGTAATTCATAAAGACAAAATAATATTGGCATCTGCTGGATTAGAGGCCGCACATACACATGTTCGCATGTGTCTCTTCATTCGGCTAAAGTCACGTAGCAGTGTGGCGTGACTCTCCCTGGGAGGAGGGGAGTGTTTACCGTAGATCAGATATATCTCTTAATGGAGCGAGCGCATGCAAATGTATGAAAATACCGTAATTTTCTTTGCCGAAGGTAACAGTTTTTTATGGTTTTGTACTTGTGGCAGGTGTGCCTCTACGATAGCGTCTTGCCTGGGTATATAATTTTTCCCCGCAAAACTTACTATATGTACATTATTTGTGTGTATGAATGTGCGGACATTAGGATCTGGATGTATCGCTGGTCGTGGAGTTCCCATATGGATAATTTTTCCCGCTGCCTAAATTTACTATCATACGGATTTTAAACTTGGGAGGAAATGTTTTTTAATAATGACCATCTAATATTTGGTGAGGGAGAACGCATGGGATCTTTCACTGTGCATATCGCATACCGCGGGGGGAGCGAAGTGATTTAAACTTGGTTTTTGGGTTTTTAGACCCATGATTACTTTATAGAAACTGCATAACGCATTTGTTCACGGCACTCGATCTTTTCCTCAAGGGGGACAAGCATGTTGTTTAGACGGGAAGGTGCACTCAGTGATCGAATTACTTTAATATTTACCTCGAAACAGCTCTTTGTATGCTTCTTTATCGTGATGTATATTTCCAAAAAGAGTTTTTAAAGTATATTTGTTTTACCTTTCGATTCAATGGGTCAGTTTTGCTAAGCTGCATTGTGTTTATGTAGAGAGCCAATGGCGATGTTTTCCCCCATTTCTGCTTAACATGTGCAAATATCCTTGGAATACCTTCTGTCGTTGTGGAGTCATAGATCTTTATACTGTGATAGAATGCAGTTTGAACCTTCACGAAACCATTGTCATTAACCAACCCAGACCCTGCCACGAAACTTGGGCGTGATGGTTGCTGGCACGATGATGGATGCTCATCCTGAACCCTTGGTTTTGTGGGAAGTAGACTCGTACCCTACTGTGAAGGAGACTGTACACGGCGGTTTGGCAGGTGAAGGTCCTACAGCTATAGATGTGTTTGCATGCCTCTGCAAGTTATTGCACCCAGCAAATGCCATGCCACATTTAACACTCTTATATGTCACTCGATCTGCAATATCCGATCATTCATACTTTTCGTGTCTTCGAATACATTGGACTAATGGAAACGAAGTGTTGTAGAAGCGTCAAGGGTACTGAGTCAACGCCTTTGCAAATTATATATGTGGTAAATATATAAATTAAAAATAAAACGAAGTTCTAGTACCGTATTTCATGAGGTTATATATTCATCCAGAGATTAGCAGGCCCAAACCGATACTCTAAATTTGAGCAGATTTGTAATTTTTCGGAAAAATATATGCGTATTACGTGCATTCTTGATAATATAGTGTTACCTGATGTAATAAAATATCTGAACTTACCAGTCAGAATGCTGAAAGTCGAGGGGTGAGAGAGCGATCTGTTACCTCTGGTATCAGACGAGAAACTGTGCCGAGTTTTTTTTTCTAACCTACTCTAAAACTAAGTGTTATATGTTGGTCCGCGGTAGGTACGGGATTAATCGCGTCTCAGGGCTAGCCCCTGACGCTTACAAGGGAAGGAAGAACATGCAAGGAGACGTGCATCGCGGCAAAGAGGGATTGGGTTCCCATGGCCGAGCTTGGCCATGAAAAACCTCCCTAATGTACTTATAGCTAACTAACTACATCTAGAAGAGAAAGGGAAAAACCGGCACAGACACCGTAAAAACCCTTTTGACAGGAAAGAATTAAAAACTGTTACACGCATTATTAGAAAATGCTACAGGAGAAAGATAGGTGGGTACCATGCTCTTTATTATTGGGAGAGGAGAAACTAGTAGAGAGGTGGCGGGGATCTGTCTTTATTTGGCGCTGGTTTAACCAGGGATATGTAGTGCCGAGGATCGGCATTGTTCCCATTATATACTTTCCCCACACCAGCACGCTCTGGCGTACAATGCTGAAAACAAAAGTGGTAAGGGATTAAGCGAAGATGAGTATTTTTTAGGACTTACGTGTTTAGGTGAGGGGTAACATAATTAATACTCAATTTCAATGATAATTTAATTATCATTAAAAAGAATAATTTTTTTTATAAGTCTTAATTAAAGTTTTTAATACAAAATTTTATTGATTTAATAATTGATGGTGGTATGTATACCACTGATCAGAAAAGCAGTTTAAATAGGATGAAGAATTAAATGTTTTTCTATTTCTATAAAACAAATGTTAATACACTAGCGAATTCTAGGTGTTGAAAATATCAACAAATGACAAACGATAAAAACAAGGTGTCATTTTGTGCATAGCTAAGAGAGAACGTCAGCTTACCTAGTGGCTAAATCGAGAAGTTAGAACTTCGGGGCTACAGGCCGTAGTGTAGTATGGCAATTAAATATATTGGAAGGGGGTGGTGTGACCGCGACTAATTGGTAGATCGAAGGTCAGTAATTGGAGGTGAGGGTGGGGCAATTGGGCAATTAAATATATTGGAAGGAGGAGTGGTGATGGTGAAGGCCTGCCGACTAAACAGCCAATAGCATTTGGCAACGGTAAATCGTCTTTTGCGTGTTTGTTGGGAGGGAGGGGTCCTTCGAAATGGTAGGATTTAAAGTTTTTTTAAAATAATTAATTACCTTTAATTTTAATAATTAATATTTTATAGTTTTAGTAAATATTTGGTTATTAACAATAACCCATTTTTAATCTATTTTTTAAAATAATATTTTATTTCTTCTATTTCAATTATTTTTCTATTTTTTTATATTTACCTGGGTCAAGGTCAAAAGCAACCGGTGTCAAGGTCAAAGGTCAAAGTCAAACTTGCGTGGATCCAATATGGCGGCCTCAGGTTCCAAATCGCCAAAGTCCCCATAAACCCTCTACTCTTGTGCCCTCTTAGGTTAACTTCAGGTCCACCTGTTTTGAATGATATGTTCTGTATGTGCGCTGCTGTGAAGTTCATTTAACTTCCAGGGGAAAAACGCACAAGGCAGCGCCTCATTCCTGTGAGGGGCTCAAATGTACTTTAAAGTCTGAGTTTTAAATCTAAAGCAGCATTGATATCTGACAGCTCTTTCGTTCATTGTACATACAATAACCATAGCGTTGCGCCGTCATTTGTCTGCCAGACACGCTGGCTTCCTGTAGTATTGTGTCATGGTTTTTAGGTCCTTCAAACGCGTGGAATAAGAAGTATACATTTACGGGCGACTTCGTATCAAAGCTTATTTTTACAAGCCCCTGAAATTTGTTTTCTCTTCCCTTCTTTCTATTTAACTGGGTTAACTTTTTTTTCGCCCTTGTGAATATTCACGTTGCTGGTAATGGTTCGTAATGCTAAAGTATACAGGGTTGACATAGAGTCCTGGTATTTTAACACCAACTCGTACATTTAAGCCCGCAGAAACTCTTTTTGAGATGGTCTCTTGGACTTGCAGTCAGTTGCGTTCAAAATACCATAACGGAAAATATAAAGAAATATATAGTAAAGCTTCATTAAGGCGTGACCAGAGGATGGGAGGTCAGAAAAATATTTATTTTCTGAACTCATCGCAAGACTTTCCTTAGTCGATATGGTGAGCTAATGGTATGTCATTTATCGCGTGAAATGGTTTTTTAATATTTGTTGTAGGAGCTTATTATTCTTTCTGACATGCATCTTGGCGTCTTAGCATGGCGAAATAGCCGAGGGATATTAAGGTACCTGAGTTGAAATGTGGGCATCTGAGGTGTCGCTGTTATACTAATGCTCGCATATCTGCCTATATCTTGCATTTCCCCGTCATGGAAAAGGTGTTGCGACAATTTCCCCCCCTTTTCACCTGTAGCATTTCCCGTAATTGGTGGCACGTTTTATTTGCCAATTGAGGATTTATTTTACATATAAATGCTCCGTAGAGTTTAAAGGTTTGGGTGGCTCTTAACAGCAGGTAATTGGCAGTCTATCAAGGTGATATGGATCGGCGCAGAAATGGGCGGGGAAGAAGGGGATCCCCCTGAGAAAACCCGCCCACAAGCGGCATCGCCAGCACGATACGCGCGAGCGGAAATCTGGCGGAAGCCCGTAGGGATCTGAACCCGGCTCGTCGTGTTGGCGAGAAGCAGTGGCGTAAATAACGGGCTGGGCTCAAGGTGGCGCCCTGGCGCGGAGGGAAGGAGGTGTCTGATGGTGTGCGGGTTCGAGTCAACGTGGTGGAAGGCGAGCGCTCTATCCCAGACGACCCTGATACTACGTCATGTTAGANTGACGACTCTGATACTACGTCATGTTAGACGTTATCGTTGCAGTTGCAGAACGGACCTGGCAGCTGTCTTCGCTGGCGGCCTCAACTCATGTGCCCAAATCTTCGTAATTGCGCAGATTTCAACAGGCCTTCTGACCCATGATATCTCTCCTACAGCCCAGTGATTTTTTTTTGTGCATGGGTAAAAGACCTGACGTGCGTAAACGTGTGTATATTTAAACATTTTTCTTTGTGAATGCGATGGTTGGGTGCTTGCGTAATACGAGGTTTCGCATCTTTCTGACGTCACGCGGGGCACATGAGGTACAAGTACGTCCATGTAACTTACTCAAGTCGAAGCTGAATTACANACAAGTACGTCCATGTAACTTACTCAAGTCGAAGCTGAATTACATGAGATACTCCAAAATATTAACAGTAAACAAAAATATTTATGAGGTTGTGTTAGTCAAGGCACTAAAAAAATAATCTTCATTGATCACCAAATACGTAGGGTATTTAAAAACAATAATATATAATGGATATTTCATTCCTGATGAGTAAGTACATAGAGACATTTGTGCTACACATTATTAGTTCATAGCGTTAAGTGTGATATGCTATCTTAGATATTAGAAAAGTAGTATAAATATAATATCAGGAAATTGTTTGTACGCTGCAGGCGCTAGAAAGAAATCGCAGAGATCAATTCATTAAAATATGATCCTCAACTCTCCATGGGCAAGATGGTGGGTAGCAAACTAAGTGTGCACAAAGTTTGCCTAAAAAAAAAAAACACCGATAATGAACTAGCCAGCTCCCGCTTATATATTTTCGAAAATTTATAGTGCGTATGGTTGTGCTAAGCCATGCTTAGACTGAAACGTTACTATTGTGCATGTGTATATTTGCAGGTTCGGGTTTCATGATGGTCTGGAGTTCTTATATAATCGCTATTCTGAATATCGCAACGAATTCATGCTGTCATATTTTGCCGTGTAATGTGTAATTTAAAAANAGAAGCCCTTGATTTCTAAAATACTGGGGGTTTTGCCAAAGTCATTCTAGTGCTACTATTTTTAACCTTTTCATCTTGAACATATTCATGACTTAGGCAATATATATACATACATGTAAACTCACAGATTCTAGTTGAGAACTTTCTCTGAAATCCTACCCGTTAATATTCCTTAGTTATTACCCTTAGTTATTACCTCACTTGAATTTGTGAAACAAAATACAGAAGAAACCATTTTCCTTTTATGCATATCCACATTTATTTCTAAATATTTTCTGCGAACTAATCTCAATTCTGCGTGTCACAAAAGAAAAAAATGAGCTTTAGGTGTTTGCGAATAGTTCTCTGAACGGCACGGGCAAGCTGGGAGCAATTTCTGTAACAAGACCCCTGAGGGCGTATCTGAGTTCGTNATTTCTGTAACAAGACCCCTGAGGGCGTATCTGAGTTCGTGACGGATGGAGGTATTGATAAAAATAAATTAATAATATTTGTTTTTAAAATATTCGCACAGCTATTATTCACAGTATTAAATTATTTGTCTCCACTATAACGCTTGCTATTTCTCAGTAAGCGCAATATTTTATGTATGTTTCAACTATTATTAACGGCCTTCTATATGCCTCTGCTTGGTTACAGTCAGTTAACTAATACTCATCATTAAAACACTTTAAGTAGGTCTGTTGCCATCATTTGTAATGTCTCTCACTCTCGCACCCAATCCAATGGTCCATTCTGCCAGTCGCGCTCTTCGCTACGCCGATGCTCGCAGTTGCAGAGTTTTCTCCCGCTAGTCACGTATCTCGGCACTCGTTTTTCGTCTTGCTCGCCATCTATCGCTCAAACTCCAGACACTCATCAACTCTTCAACTCCCTGCTCGGAGGCTCGACACGCTTTTATAGTC
>NQII01006776.1:0-114504 GCA_002778355.1 Clitarchus hookeri
ATGTTGAAACTTAGTCCACCAATGTTCGATTTAATTTGTCCAATTTTTAGCTGATGTAGACCTCAAAGTGTATGTTGCAGTTTGAAGTGTTTTGTCTGGATTTTAATGCAGTTAGTAATTTAATATAAACTATTGGGTTACTTCATTTTTAGAATTTCTATTAATACATACCAAAATAGAGCTTAAATTTTTTGTTTCTTCATGTAAAGTCGAGAAAAATACGTTTTATTTAGTTACATAATCTGTTAAGTATAATCTATGACAAAATTTAAATTACTGTGTATTAACCGAGCATCATTATAGGGAACCTTCATACAACATACCTCCGTTCAACAAGCACAATATTTTGGTCTCTTCAGTTTTGTTCTATAGAAGTTTTACTTATTTTCTGTTGTCAATGTCTGGTGTGGTATCTCTGCAGACATTTGCAATTGGCATGAGTGACAGCCCAGACATAGTGGCTGCAAGGAAGGTGGCGGCACACATTGGCTCTGAGCATCATGAAGTGTTGTTTAGTGAAGAGGATGTGTGGCAGGCCCTTGACAAGGTCATCTTCCATTTGGAGACTGCCGATATCACCACCATCAGGGCGTCAGTGGGTGCGTAAAACTACATTTCTTTAAGTTTATTGCTGTCCATTCATATGTAACCCCTTTCTTCAATCTTCAAACTTCTGGAAACATGTTGCATGTTGCCATTCAACAGCAGTATTGTAACTGTTTCACCCAAATGTAGTTATAGTAGAAGGCAAATTATAGGCTAATGTGCACATACAAAGCAAGCATTCCTTTGGTTAAACAGGAATGTACCTGCTATCAAAACACATAAAGGAGAATACTGACACAACAGTGATTCTGAGCGGTGAAGGTGCAGATGAACTGGCGCAGGGCTACATATATTTCAGAGATGCTCCAGCCTCAGATGCTGCTCACGAGGAGAGCCTGCGACTTCTGAAAGACATCTACATGTACGATGGACTGAGGGCTGATCGTACCACTTCTGCTTACAGGTGAGCTTTTGCATTAGTTACTTGCAAGTACCACTGAATTCAGCTGTTGTAGGACTGATTTTCTTTGGTAAACAGATAGTTGGGTTTTTGCTTGACACACGTTAATGTTTCATGTTGTTACTGCTTGGCGTGCATTGCTGAAGGCAAGGCTTACCATTGTTGTATGAATCCTAGATAGAGCTTGGTAAGCTGTAAATATAATTTCCAGTATACTTCGAACATGCATGGATTGAAAGTCCATAATCAGCAACATTTTTCCATGATCCTGACAAAATTTCTAATACAACTAATGCTAAAAATGTCAGTTTTCATCTGTCTTTGAATAATATTCTTTATTGTATCATTCAAACAAAATGTTTAGCCCCATCACCAAAGATTGCATACTATCATGTGACAGCATACAATTAACAAAAAAAGGTATAAATATCTTTAGATGTGAATGGCACTACATCTACTTTAGAAACTGTTGAACACAGAATTTTATAACTAATCTATAATCTAGACCCGCTATATTTCGGACTGTTTGCCAACAACAAAATACAGACATGCTTTTGTTGTTCTTTTCGGACACAAGAATAAAAAATGGATGGACACGTGTTTTTTTAAACACAACTGTACTCACCATGGCGTANCCGCTATATTTCGGACTGTTTGCCAACAACAAAATACAGACATGCTTTTGTTGTTCTTTTCGGACACAAAAATTAAAAATGGATGGAGACATGTTTTTTTTAAACACAACTGTACTCACCATGGCGTACGAGGTTGGCATCTATTATGTGCATATGCTCAGCTAATATGTACAAATGGATGACAGAAATAAAATAAATTTCAAACAAATATTATTTTTGCTGACATCTCACTGCATAGAGACTTCTATATGTTATTTACCACTTTAAAGTAACATAATCTACAGTCTTTTTCATCACTTTGTCATTGTAAACTTGCATCTCTTTGTCACAACAATAATAAATCTTTACAATAAACATCCAATATTACAAACCAAAACTTTAAGAAGCAAAAAATCAGAGGTCTGTAAAGTTAGTAACAAAATTGGAAACTAATTTGTTAACAAGAGGGTACAGTAGAAGTTAAGAGCCAGTGTTTATGTTGCCAGCCATAAAGTCATAGATAAGTTATCTATGAGAAATAGCATTGCTATATTTTCAAGATATCGACGTGTCATGCAGTGTTTTCACAAAACTCGAAAAGTGAATATTTTTTTGTGAAAAGAGTTGATATACAAATGTAAAACCAAGAAATATGTATGAGAAGTTGAAAAATGGTAATGCAATGATAAAAAAACTCCATATAATGAATTTTCTTTGCCATTATATATATGGCACTTATGATTTTTTGGCTCCTAGCTGCGACTATTGTTCGTTGCTCTATATGCTATTCGTGGTAAAGTGAGCACTTTTGAAAGCAGTCTCATCTGGAATAATAGTTAATAAATATATTTTATTTTAGCCTTTGACGTTAACTTCCGAGTGTGATGGAATATACGCACTGGGTTTATTACTTACAATAGCAATATTTACGTAAAAACTTAGTTACAGGGAAAAATATGGCTGAAATGTAAAAGTAACTAGGGCCTCAAAAGTTCTCACTTTACCGTGAATAACGTATACAAATATTACTTTCGGTATGTCAGTGGAGATTTCCTGTTCACCTTTTTAAACTAGGTTTTTGAACAAGTATGATGAGTGAGAACACTTGAAGAATATAATTGAAAAATTTAAGAATGGTAGTTTGTTTTGCGAAACAACTGATAGTGTTATTTCAATTACAGCGGTTCTGCTACATAACGTGTAGGAGCTAAAGTGATACATTCTCTGGAAAGATAATTTTTGAATGCACTGTCCTGTTCTGTTTAAATACAAGGTTAGTATAATTTTTAAAACGAGTGCCTTTTTGTGGTCTCCATTGCTGTAATGACAGCATCACTCTTCCATGAGTTCAAACAGGTGTAAGTGTTTTAATCGCTTAGAGGGGTCAAAAGAATATTAACGACTTTTCCTTCCCTCGTACAGCACAAAGGAAATGGAAAGGAATGTGTCTCATCTATTTCTTCCCATTCAATATCTTACCGTCTCGTCACTCTCCTCCTGTCTTTGTTGTCTATTATCCTGTTGTCACACACAGCTGCATTCATGGAAATAAAGTGGGATGGAGAAATGTGTTGATCACAAAAGCAGCTAAGAGAGGGAATTAGCAGACAACAAGAAAGGATGCACAAGCAAAAAAGACAGAGGTATGGTCACAGTCACAGCAAGAGTCAGTCCCTTCATCTACAGACAGTAACTGTCAGCCATTTTACATTGTTCACATTTTGGAGGACAAAATAAGGTTGCTGTTCTAGGAGATAAAAATGCTTGTGCTGACACACTACAAGTCAGATTAGAGGTCATATTATTCAAACGGTTCAGACAGCTGGAGTATGTAGTATTTACTTTCAGCATTAGATATGTTTATTTACAAATGAGGGATGGCAAAAAAAAATTTTTTCTCAAATACCAATTACCATCACTTTTTCTTATTTTAAAACATTTATGTGAACGATGATCATGTGGAAAATACCACTTGGAATGTGCTTCACTGTATTTTATAGTTGACATGTAAGTTTCCATGAGCATAATGGCATTCAAAAATACAGGGTTCCCCTGAAGTGAGAAATTATGTTGCATAGTAAATTTTTGTTATAACAGTAATTCGCTATAGAGATGATTTATCTCGTCATCATCGGTTGCCATAGTGTAGTTCCAGTGTAAAGTATACTCTCTTTTATTTGGGCTACTATTAGCCTTTTTTGGATTCTCTATGCAACTTAAAAAACTTTATTCACACAATAAATTTTTTTTTTTAATTTGTTTAAAGTATGAACTGCTTGTGTGTGGTGGCAAAGCTACTCTACTAGGCTTCTCTGAATGCAAATGTTTACTCAAATTTCCCCAAACTTTTAATGATTCTTTAAAATACTATTAAAAAGTTGCACTTAAATTTACAACAAATTTAATTCACAATTCTACTCCAAACATTTTATATATGTTCTGCCCAACTTAATGCAAACACTAACTCTTTGCGAAGAAGTATAACTGGCTCCTTTCATTTATGGAAAGCTGTTTGGTTGTTTGTAAATACAGAGTCCATTTGCATTTGCACAGTTAAATTGTTTCTTGATTAACAGTTAAATCTGTACTGCTGGTTTGATGTGGCAACATAGCATGTTACATCAGTATTGTGTGAATATTGCAACGCTGTGTTCACATTCCAAACTACTAGTCTGTCTGCTTTTGGTAAATTATTGATGGCTTGCTGAGCATTTGTGGAATGGGAGAGGAGTGAAGGAATTATCCTTTCTGCTCTTGCTAAGCTAATCAAGTGGTTTTATTTGTATACTTGTACTGTATGTGGTACTGTGCATACAGAATTTATTTGTGGATCTTCATTTCTATTTTTAAGGATTATTGTGTGGCAGTGTTATGGACTCGGTGCGACATAACTACAAACCATATAAAAAAAATGTTATTACTATCTTACAAACAAAACATGGACACTACAGTGCGGTTTGAAAAAATCTTCAATTTTCTTTTGCTTGTCACATTTAATGTTTTTGTGTGTCACACTTTGCAGTTTTTCGATGTGCTCTACCACCTCAATCTCCACTACAAAACCTTAATTTTCTTCTTCAGTTGTGCCCATTTTTACTGCCAGTTACTTTGCAGTGCACATTTTTTCCACAATTGCATCACTTCATTGTTCAGAGCCTTCATCATGAGTACAGCAGAGCCACTTGCTAAGATTTACTTCATCGACGAATATCAAGCTTTTGCATCTACAACTTTTTCTTAACTTTGGTGTAGAAAATTTATTTTGTGTGTAATGTTGACTTCTTACCTAGCTGGTGTTGTTTGGGATTGTGGCGTCGTCATCTTGACGTGGTCTTTGGAAGGGGTGGGAGCCCGAGCTCTGGGCAACTCAATGATAGTCATGTGACATGGATGGCTTCGATACGCATCTAATTATGTTCTGCAACTGGAGCCGCACAAGTCAGACACGAATCAAAGAACATGGGTCCCATTTATACTCAAATTACAGGGACGGTGCGGGGGTGTGGGAAGGCAGAGAGGCAGCAGCAAAAATGGACGAAGGCGGCTGAGCGAGGAGCTGCGTTCCCCTCTGCGGCCAGCGGCCGGACGGTTCGACACGTGCAAAGTGTGATGCTAGTTGTCAACCAGCAGGCGGCAGCATCTGGCCTGCGAGCAATCCTAGGGCATTGCAGCTGGAGGGGCGCCTGTGGCATGTACAGCATAATGCTGTCGTGAGGCTAGAGCAAGACAAAGATGTTGACTGTGGCACGTCAAACCCCTCCTCCCCTCCTTGCACGGTCCCGACTACCTTCCGTTAGCTGGAGCCACAGGCACGGAGGAAGGGTGTCCTCTCGGAAGGCGGCTGGACTCACTCTCTTGCAGACGTCTGGATCTCTGATGCTCTTTCTCTCTCAGAAGCAGGTGCCCCCTTCACGCTTAACCCGTGTTTTCAGTATAAGAAAAAGGGAGTATATAGGTTAAAGGGCCAAATGTGACCAAACAGCTGGATATTCAAGGTTGGGATCTGAAGGTTCCATTCCCTAATCTCGGGAATGGAGCTGTGGTACAAGTATGGCGGAAGGCTTGATTTCTTACAGTCATCCCAAAAATAAGGTTACAAAATCTGTTTGCTATCAACATTTATTTTAAGAATGAAGCTTGTATAACATCTTACATTTACAAAATTGCAAAAAACATATAGGAGCATTACCAATATTCTGCTTGTCTGGTCTGACAATATTTGGCTGTAAAAAAACAATCATGTAAAAGGGCCTTACCATTCAAGCAAAATAGCTCTAAAACCTCAGCCAACAAATTATTTTCACAATTAATATAAAAGGCCACCCAAAATGTATATGCCTCACAAGAAAATAATTAACACATATAATATTAAAACTGCTCTACAACGAACAGCCGCGTACATGACGCGCACTCAAAATTGAGCCGAACAAAGGCGTCGGCACTGGCAATTAAAATGAAGACATTAAAAATATTGATGTAAAAATTCATAGAGGAGGTGCTCATAAGTAGCCGAGGCTAAAATCCATTTATATGGTAGCGTATCAGAAACACATTAAAATAGTAGCAAATTATTATGACTAGATAAAGTGTAGTAAACAGCACCATAAAACCATAACAAGTAAAAATTAATTAAAATTCTGCAGGTGGGTGAAGAATAGACCTCAACTGGATATGACCAAGCGAAAGCAGTGTGGTAAATTTGACTTCCGCATTACGTTGCAACATGTCACCGCCTCAGGCTAACCGCAGGAAGATCATTAAAAAACTTCAACAAGGTAATAGCAAAACATTTACAACACTGTCACTGCACCGCGTAAAGTTAACCGAACCATCATTTAAAATGGGCGGCCAAAAAGGAATTTAGAATACAAAGTCAGCAAAAATCCTGGTGAAGTTAACTAATCCTTAAACAATATCAGAAAAAATTTTTTCAATAAAAAACACACTGAAACATTCAACCCAGCTGCATGGCAAAGCAGCACGCCCGTTGACACCAGTAAATCATGTAACCATATCAAGGTTGGAGAAGCGCAGACGAGTTGGTGCCCAACGAACAATGAGAGGTAGAAGACCAATACAAAAATAACACAAGGATAGGAAGGATAGCTATCGTGCATGCGTGGAGGGAGGGGTAACGAAGGAGGTAGAGACTGAGCAGGAGTAGGGGTACCAATATCCAAAGCATGGCGGAGTGGTGGCAAATTCAAAACTTGAGAAGCGTGCTGTGATCAGCGCGCAAGTTAACTGGCATAGCTTACTGAAATTAAGTACAGTGAAAAATTATGTCAGTGGTTGGCAAACCCTACTCACATCGAAGTAGAAACTGCTACATGGTTATCAAATTTGGCTGGTACACTTACATAAAACAAGAGAAGTTAGGGTGAAGCCATTCAATTGTTTTTCTTGATGTTAAAATTTCATGGTAAGCGTTTCTTGCTTACAAAATTGGCTCTGGTAAAACTGTAGGTTTTCAAAATCTGTGGTTGGTTCTCATGTTTCAAATTTACATAAACGGGAGTTTACGTTATTGAAAAGCTTTTCATGGCCTATAGGAGGTGAAGTTATCCAGTGCAGAGTCTTGCATAGCCAAACAGGGCCGAGGCCCTTTTGAGAGCCTTGCGTAGCCAATTGGGGCTGAGACCCTTTTGAGAGCCTCGCATAGCCAATCGGAGACGAGACCCTTTTGAGAGCCTCGCATAGCCAATCGGAGACGAGACCCTTTTGATAGCCTCGCGTAGCCAATCGGAGACGAGACCCTTTCGATAGCCTCGCGTAGCCAATCAGAGATGAGACCCTTTCGATAGCCTCACCTAGCCAATCGGAGACCAGACCCTTTTGAGAGCCTCGCGTAGCCAATCAGAGACGAGACCCTTTTGATAGCCTCACGTACCTGATTACACATTCTGGCTGGCAATGCACAATTTTCAGCCGGATCCATCTGCATTGTGCATACTTGAAAAATGTCAGCCAGATTTTGCAAGACATATTTTTTTAAGGAAAATTCAAAAAAATTGTGAGGGAAATTTTCTGGCAAATTTGGCCGTTTTTACCAGTGCTGGCTGCCAAAATGGCCGCCATTCAAGGGGAAAGGGGGACATGACATCCAAGATGGCCGCAGCTCGTCCCTCTTGGCCCCGTCAGGTGTGCCAGAACCGCTATTCTAACTACTTGTCATGAGAAAACTGAGGTGAAGTAAGCATGACTAGAAATAACCATTTACAATGAAACTGTATGAATTCACCTTACTCACCTTTTTTATATATATTAATTTGTTAATACATGTTTCTTTGGTCCCTATTAACATGGTTAATCAGGGAGTAGTATGAATTTAATACTAAAAGTAGATATAAAACAGAAAGTCCATAGTAGTACAAGAGATGCAAAATGATAAAGCCTTGAAAACAACAGTGTCCTTGACTTCAAGTTTTGCCATTTACTCATTGTTTAATATAAACTGGTTTTGTGATTGCCCAGGTTGAAAGACAAACTGTTAGCTTACAGGCAGTTTGCAGCAGGGATGGGTCTATAACACATTTTCTCGATACTTGATACAGATACTTTTCTCGATACCAAATTAAAATTTATTCTCTCAGGTAATCTATCACATAAAGAAAAACCTTCTTGACTTGGATACAAATTTTACTTGGCCTTTGGGTGTTTTAGAACAACTTGACATAGCTGCAAATTTTGCAGTGCCTTGCAATATTTAAATGTTTTCATAAGCATAAGCATAACCATAAGTACATGAACACAAAATGACACAGGTGCAGATTTTACTTAGGCTTGTCATATTTCAATGTTTTAAGATAATCAACCTAGAAAGTACAAAAACAAGTTTACTTATTTACAGCTTCTACATAATCTTACAATACTAACTTAATAAAAGCATATAAAAACAAAATGACTTGGCTACAAATTTTACACTGCCTTTCAGTATTTGGATAATACTAGCCATTAACACAAAACAACTTGGACATGAAAATTACTTATTTTACTATACAGTGTCGTTGACAACACTGAAACTATATAAAAACCCACAGTNCAACTTGGACATGAAAATTACTTATTTTACTATACAGTGTCGTTGACAACACTGAAACTATATAAAAACCCACAGAATACTTGAAACAAATGGTGGACGGCCTGGAACTCAAACCCACAGTATACTTGAAACAAATGGTGGACGGCCTGGAACTCAAACGTCCTTCCAGCTACACAGTCTCCTCTGATTCTATAGAATTTCGTTTCCACAGTGAAAGCTGTAATCAAACTTTGAGGAAAATTATAGTGACTTAAAGGAAAATACTGTAATATTTGTTTTCTAAAACATTGCATAACTGAGTCAATTGAGTGACAAGCACTGCAACCAATGCTATTGTTCTCTCTTTCCATCCAGTCCAGCGCTCGGCATAGGGATGGGGANAGCACTGCAACCAATGCTATTGTTCTCTCTTTCCATCCAGTCCAGCGCTCGGCATAGGGATGGGGAGTATTTCACGGAACGATTCCTTAGAGAAGAACTGGAACTAGAGTTCCGAGCAAGCCAAATGAAGGGTTCCATCGTAATGCCGTGCTATTCCACAACTTCCGTACAGAAAATACACTCAAATTGTATATATTTTTTTGTGTTTAACTTTTAATCATTGAAAAAATTATTAACCACGTCTTAANAACAAATGGTGGACGGCCTGGAACTCAAACCCACAGTATACTTGAAACAAATGGTGGACGGCCTGGAACTCAAACGTCCTTCCAGCTACACAGTCTCCTCTGATTCTATAGAATTTCGTTTCCACAGTGAAAGCTGTAATCAAACTTTGAGGAAAATTATAGTGACTTAAAGGAAAATACTGTAATATTTGTTTTCTAAAACATTGCATAACTGAGTCAATTGAGTGACAAGCACTGCAACCAATGCTATTGTTCTCTCTTTCCATCCAGTCCAGCGCTCGGCATAGGGATGGGGAGTATTTCACGGAACGATTCCTTAGAGAAGAACTGGAACTAGAGTTCCGAGCAAGCCAAATGAAGGGTTCCATCGGAATGCCGTGCTATTCCACAACTTCCGTACGGAAAATACACTCAAATTGTATATATTTTTTTGTGTTTAACTTTTAATCATTGAAAAAATTATTAACCACGCCTTAAAATGTGTATACTGCGAGTATTATTGAAGTACACTGGAATTGCTGCAACATAAAGTCATTTCCAGTTTTGCATTACCTTATTAAAACAGAGCAAAGGTTATATTATGAAACTGCTAATCGAGGACGGTTCCAGTTCTGAACTGTTGCCAAAACGGCATTCTAAGGCCAGCAGAGATATAAAGATTGTGGTGATTGGATGGAACTCTTCAGTCTCGTAGCTGTTGCAGGCCCGTGAACTGTTCCGGAGACTGAATCAATCTCCGTCTGGAACTGTTGTGAACTTGCGAATGGTTCTGGTGAATGAACCATTCCGGAGATGGAATTGATCTCTATCTCGAACTTTTGTGAACGGTTCCGTTGAGTGAACCGTTCCGGAGTGAACTGTTGTGAACTCACGGATGGTTCCAGCGAATGAACCATTCCAGAGACGGAATCGCTCTCCGTCTCGAACTGGAGTGAACTCGCGAACGGTTCCGATGAATGTAATGAAACACCTACGGTGTCAGAAATGTTGTGAACTGTTGAAAAAACAGAAAATATAATACCAAACCCACAGTGGATTAGAAATGTTAATAATAAATAGGTTTAACAGCACACAAACACCGCAACAGGTGTATTTTTTACATTTAAAATGTTTTGTCCATACTTACCAGTTAAGATAAAATATGCTAGATTACAAGTTATAGTTTTTTTCTGTAACTAAACTTCTCTTTTGCAGTTTTATCTACCTTTATTTCTATGAACATAATTATGTTGTGCGTTCTAATTTGAGTGACGGGAAATATTAAGGCCTTAAAGAGTAAATACAAATTAATTACAGTGTAAGAAAATATGAAAAACAATTGTTTATCCTCAGTTTTGTTGCACTAATTTAAATTGTACCCTAATTATATGAGTATGAATGAAATTTGTTTAGCAATACAACGAAGTAGTAGTCGCAGTTGCATCACGGCAGTAGTGCATTCATTTAATCAGGAAGTGTTTGTGTAAAGTGTAGATCTCCCTCCCTCATTATCAAAACCTTGATTACATATAGAACACATTGAGTATGTTATGAACCATTCCAAAAAGAACTGTTCTTTTTGATGACCTCGAACGTACCTGAACAGTTACTGAAAATCAGAATGGTTACAATGTCTAGTTCGGTGTAAGATGTGATGTTGCTTCCTCCCCTTACATGCTTGGCGAGAGGGGAAGTGGTTTCCTATCAACTAGCGTGGCATGCATTATAACCGCAGGGAAATTTTAGTAATCAGAAAATAGCAGAAAGTTCTTTGCAATAAAAATTAATGCGTTATCCGTAAAATAAACTATTTTCTTGGTGTTTCAGTTTTATTTTCAGTGATCATCATTGTTAACAACATGCAGAAAGCTGTAAAGTTTAATAGATGCATTTTTGCAATTGAATTGGTAATAAATTCTGCAAATGCTGCGATTTGGTGCTTGCTGTTGCAATGATATTTGCTGACGTACTGTAAACTGTTTGTACGCATTTGCAATTTCTTGCTACTGCAACCCGGAGCTTGCAACCAATTTAATTGATACAGTCTTGTACTACTAGCGCCGTTAGTTCGCGTTTCAGCCGACTGCCACGGCCAGGCTGGTGATACTGGATAGAGTCTAGATGTTCTTATTAAGCTTTGACAATTATGTGTATACAAATATTGAAANGCCAGGCTGGTGATACTGGATAGAGTCTAGATGTTCTTATTAAGCTTTGACAATTATGTGTATACAAATATTGAAGATACATACATACTTGAATAATATGTAAAGTGAATTTAATATTGTGCAAAGTAACGCATGTTTATGACTCCATTCTTTTTTTTTTATAAGTTTTTTTTATCTAAAAAGTAAAATGGTAAGCTTTTTCTGTATATGAAGCTTGGTGCAATAGTAAATCAGTTTATGTGTTGGGTAGGGTTTGTGTTTTTGAACACTGTTCCATCGTAATTCTTTCAGAGATGTTAAAAAAAGGTTGTTAAGTATTTTAATATGTTTGCTGTACAACAAATACACATATTTATGTACTTAACATGTATCCACACTTATATGCACAAAAATAACATGTGTAACAAGATTTTGAGTGCTTCGTTGCAAAAATTCTAACTCCAANGTGTAACAAGATTTTGAGTGCTTCGTTGCAAAAATTCTAACTCCAAATTAATTGTCCACAGGATATATATATAATTACAAACTTGTGACTTATGAAATGTTAGACTTAAATTTTTTNCTATTACAAACTTGTGACTTCTGAAATGTTAGACTTAAAATTTTTTCACATTCATTTCACAAGTTTATTGCAGCTTACAATGAATTCATCTTTTACAAATGTTTAACAATCTTGAATAATCACATCGCCATCAATGCCGCCCAGCAGGGACAAAACGTATTTCCTCTCAAAATAACTGTATTGCGAAAAGAATTAGCTATGTAATATATTTCCCTGCTAATTATTTTCTCTGAGTGCTAAAATGTTTAATAACAGTTCTGCAAATGATTGCCTAATATATTTTACGCTGCAAGGTTGGCAGCCCCAAATCTAGCCAGCAAATAAGAGACAAGCTCTAACCTGGGAGTGCCACTCATGCTCCTCGGCAACAGCTATGACGTGACGCCATTGCTGCTGTATCAAGCTCAAGCCCTCAACAATTTACAGTCATTGAATGTGTTTGCAGAAATCAAATGTTATAATTTCTTCAGAAACATTTAAAAATATCTGTGTGGTACGTGGATGAAAGTGAAGACGTTTTTGTTTTAGTTGTGCAAAATCGTGCAAAAATAACCTTTTCATGCATATTTTTTCGGCTGCAAATAATAATAAAGAAGAAATATACCTTATTTCTGTAAATGCTACAGTGAAAATAAATGTGTGTGTAATGGTGTCCGTTAGTATTTCTGGTTTTTATCACGTTTCTAAACAAATTATTCAGTGTCTTACCTTTTTATGCAACCTCTCTCGGATCTAATGATTGCTGATTTGCTGCCCCATCAAATAACGGATATTTATAAAAATGGCCCGTTATCGCGATGAGTAACATTCTAGCTCTTAATAACTCTGGAATAAAAGTTTAAATGAACAATTACAAATTAGTAGGCATGTAATGTCAAGCAAATATAATATACTTGAGATGGGAACATAAATTGTTTGCAATTTTCGCAAAAGATATTCAAAGTCCAAATGTGAATAATTCGTAAATTACTATTCACAATTATTCAAATATTCGCACACACCTAAGTTACTTAATTTCCCCTTCAAAAGTGGTATTTTCAGGATTCACTCTAGCTGCAGCTAAAGGGCACTTAATTTATACAACTATTTCTTTTGCCATCAACCCATTTAGTTACTCCCAGAAAGTGTAACTTATCGTCAGTGAATAAACCTTTCTGTTGAATTTTCACATTTTCTTGTTCTTCCAGCTGTGGGAAAGCAGTTGCTTTGTTCTTTCTTCCATGGGATATTTCTAAAACATTCATTAAGTCACATGAATTAATGATATTTTTCATAAAATTTCTTCAACTCGTGGAGGCACTTCGACAGCTCAATTTGTTGAAGTTAGAGGCAGTAAGCATTTCCTTTTTTGCTCTAACCACTGGACACTTCGTGCTTTGAGAATAGTCACTGTTTCTGTGGCCTAGCACTTAAAAAAAAAAGGACTGCAATAGTCTTTTTTATTCTTGCTCATATTCTTTTTTGATATTCTGACTCATAATCTTTGTCCTCCATTTTTCCTCTGCTATTTTACTTTTCAAAGTCAAGGTTTGTTTTGTGATGGTTATACTGCACAGTGCGAGCCCTTTTCTTTCACTGAATCTTCTCTTTTCCAAATGCTTTAAGTAATAATTGCAGCTTATATTATTACATATATTTTTTGTGCAGTACATAGTGGTGTTTCTTAAAGTTAAAGGAGGCTTATTCATTAATATCCGGATAGCTCTTTTTTGTATTATAAATACTGTTCTTAGGTTGGATTTACTATTACCCCAGAATATTATACCATAATTGATATTGGCATGAAAATGGTTCAAATTTATCACTTTAGACTTTTACGAGGATAGAAATTTTACAAAGTCATTCCTGTAAGGGAGTTTACTGTATGTTTTGAGATGTGGTACCAAAACACATGTATACAGCTACCCATTTATACATTTATGTTTTCATGTACAAAAGAATTCAAGATGGTACTGCATGTCAACACGAGGAAAAATGGCGTTGCGAGTCGACAGCAAGAATCAGTTCTTTGTGGCGTATAAGTAAAGAATATACTAAAAAGACTCAGAAATTTGCATGTTTTTTGTGTGTCGTATTGGTAAACAAAACACAAATTAGGTTGGAAATGGTCACAAACTTAATACCTATATGTAAAACCTATGAATAAACATTTAATTCAATCCCATTTTGGAAGACAGAGGGTAAAATAATGTTCATTGTACTGAACATAAATTTTGTATGTTAAAGGTTAATACTTTTACATAAGTTTCCTTAGAATATTTGGGTGGGAATTCAAAATCATACATTAAAATGTAAGATACATTAATGTGCAGGATGTAGTAATGGAATTGTGCTGTATATAATAATTTTACAACTATATTGAATAATTTGAGAATGTTTTTGTGAGGTATGGAAGTGCTGTTNGCCAGGCTGGTGATACTGGATAGAGTCTAGATGTTCTTATTAAGCTTTGACAATTATGTGTATACAAATATTGAAAATACATACATACTTGAATAATATGTAAAGTGAATTTAATATTGTGCAAAGTAACGCATGTTTATGATTCCATTCTTTTTTTTTTATAAATTTTTTTTATCTAAAAAGTAAAATGGTAAGCTTTTTTCTGTATATGAAGCTTGGTGCAATAGTAAATCAGTTTATGTGTTGGGTAGGGTTTGTGTTTTTGAACACTGTTCCATCGTAATTCTTTCAGAGATGTTAAAAAAAGGTTGTTAAGTATTTTAATATGTTTGCTGTACAACAAATACACATATTTATGTACTTAACATGTATCCACACTTATATGCACAAAAATAACATGTGTAACAAGATTTTGAGTGCTTCGTTGCAAAAATTCTAACTCCAAATTAATTGTCCACAGGATATATATACTATTACAAACTTGTGACTTATGAAATGTTAGACTTAAATTTTTTTCACATTCATTTCACAAGTTTATTGCAGCTTACAATGAATTCATCTTTTACAAATGTTTAACAATCTTGAATAATCACATAGCCATCAATGCCGCCCAGCAGGGACAAAACGGATTTCCTCTCAAAATAACTGTATTGCGAAAAGAATTAGCTATGTAATATATTTCCCTGCAAATTATTTTCTTTGAGTGCTAAAATGTTTAATAACAGTTCTGCAAATGATTGCCTAATAGATTTTACGCTGCAAGGTTGGCAGCCCCAAATCTAGCCAGCAAATAAGAGACAAGCTCTAACCTGGGAGTGCCACTCATGCTCCTCGGCAACAGCCATGACGTGACGCCAGTGTTGCTGTATCAAGCTCAAGCCCTCAACAATTTACAGTCATTGAATGTGTTTGCAGAAATCAAATGTTATAATTTCTCCAGAAACATTTTAAAAATCTGTGTGGTACGTGGATGAAAGTGAAGACGTTTTTGTTTTAGTTGTGCAAAATCGCGCAAAAATAACCTTTTCATGCATATTTTTTCGGCTGCAAATAATAATAAAGAAGAAATATACCTTATTTCTGTAAATGCTACAGTGAAAATTAATGTGTGTGTAATGGTGTTCATTAGTAATTCTGGTTTTTATCACGTTTCTAAACATATTATTCAGTGTCTTACCTTTTTATACAATCGGATCTAATGATTGCTGATTTGCTGCCCCATCAAATAACGGATATTTATAAAAATGGCCCGTTATCGTGATGAGTAACATTCTAGCTCTTAATAACTCTGGAATAAAAGTTTAAATGAACAATTACAAATTAGTAGGCATGTAATGTCAAGCAAATATAATATACTTGAGATGGGAACATAAATTGTTTGCAATTTTCGCAAAAGATATTCAAAGTCCAAATGTGAATAATTCGTAAATTACTATTCACAATTATTCAAATATTCGCACACACCTAAGTTACTTAATTTCCCCTTCAAAAGTGGTATTTTCAGGATTCACTCCAGCTGCAGCTAAAGGGCACTTAATTTATACAATTATTTCTTTTGCCGTCAACCCATTTAGTTACTCCCAGAAAGTGTAACTTATCGTCAGTGAATAAACCTTTCTGTTAAATTTTCACATTTTCTTGTTCTTCCAGCTGTGGGAAAGCAGTTGCTTTGTTCTTTCTTCCATGGGATATTTCTAGAACATTCATTAAGTCACATGAATTAATGATATTTTTCGTAAAATTTCTTCAACTCGTGGAGGCACTTCGACAGCTCAATTTGTTGAAGTTAGAGGCAGTAAGCATTTCCTTTTTTGCTCTTAACCACTGGACACTTCGTGCTTTGAGAATAGTCACTGTTTCTGTGGCCTAGCACTTAAAAAAAAAAAAGAAAGGACTGCAATAGTCTTTTTTATTCTTGCTCATATTCTTTTTTGATATTCTGACCCATAATCTTTGTCCTCCATTTTTCCTCTGCTATTTTACTTTTCAGTCAAGGTTTGTTTTGTGATGGTTATATTGCACAGTGCGAGCCCTTTTCTTTTTTTCTGAATCTTCTCTTTTCCAAATGCTTTAAGTAATAATTGCAGCTTATATTATTACATATATTTTTTGTGCAGTACATAGTGGTGTTTCTTAAAGTTAAAGGAGGCTTATTCATTAATATCCGGATAGCTCTTTTTTGTATTATAAATACTGTTCTTAGGTTGGATTTACTATTACCCCAGAATATTATACCATAATTGATATCGGCATGAAAATGGTTCAAATTTATCACTTTAGACTTTTACGAGGATAGAAATTTTACAAAGTCATTCCTGTAAGGGAGTTTACTGTATGTTTTGAGATGTGGTACCAAAACACATGTATACAGCTACCCATTTATACATTTATGTTTTCATGTACAAAAGAATTCAAGATGGTGCTGCATGTCAACACGAGGAAAAATGGCGTTGCGAGTCGACAGCAAGAATTAGTTCTTTGTGGCGTATAAGTAAAGAATATACTAAAAAGACTCAGAAATTTGCATGTTTTTTGTGTGTCGTATTGGTAAACAAAACACAAATTAGGTTGGAAATGGTCACAAACTTAATACCTATATGTAAAACCCATGAATAAACATTTAATTCAATCCCATTTTGGAAGACACAGGGTAAAATAATGTTCATTGTACTGAACATAAATTTTGTATGTTAAAGGTTAATATTTTTACATAAGTTTCCTTAGGGTATTTGGGTGGGAATTCAAAATCATACATTAAAATGTAAGATACATTAATGTGCAGGATGTAGTAATGTTCATTGTGCTGTATATAATAATTTTACAACTATATTGAATAATTTGAGAATGTTTTTGTGACGTATGGAAGTGCTGTTNATTGTGCTGTATATAATAATTTTACAACTATATTGAATAATTTGAGAATGTTTTTGTGACGTATGGAAGTGCTGTTGCAGCCTAGAATTACGAGTGCCCTTCCTAGACCTACAGTTCTCCAGTTACTACTTGGGGTTGAGCCCTGACATGAAGAGGCCCCAAGGAGGCGTGGAGAAGCACCTGCTTCGTTCTGCTTTCAGCGACACAGGCTTGCTACCAGACACCATCCTCTGGAGACACAAGGAAGCTTTCAGGTTTGCCAATCGCCTGCTTCACTCAGCTGACTTGCAACTATGTCTAATGTGTAAGGGTGCCAGCTGTCCTGTTTTTCAACTGTGCAGTCCAGTTTTCAAACTACAGTCAACTCTCGAAACAATTACCTATCTCAATTTTTACAAGAAAAAGGTCATTATTTCGAAGGGGTTGTTATTAAAGTTTGGACTAATTCTGACCCACCCCTGTACCCAAAAAGATTTTTTAATTGTAATTAGGCCATTTTTGCTTTGATTTAGCAACAAAATTATACTACATGTATGTATTAAATAGATTCAAATGTTGATCTCTTCCTTTGCAGTTGCTCTGAACATGCTGTGTGCAATGGAAACAAAGTGACCTTGCCAAGGTGACAATACAAGGGCAAGGCAGTTGGCTTGCCCTTCCTCTGGCCACAGAGCTTCATGTGCACCCTCCTGGTCGATACTGCTGTCCTGGAACTTCTGGTTTTTTTGTTCCAGGACAGCTTAAAGCAATAAATACTGCACACCAGAGAAACCTCAAGGGGTAGAAGATGGAAGGTCACTAGACATTCTTTGACTCAGTCTCGGTTACGTTGGCCACTCATCTCCCTTTCACTGTCCCTTCCTACATGCCTTCCTCGCCTTGGCTGTCCAACATGTGGCTTGAATCTAATTTTCACTTCCTGACATACAGTCAAATCTTGACAAAAGAGCCTCTGTAATAACGATTCCCTCAAAGTAAAAACCATAGTTAAAAATTGACAAATTTGATGGTAATAGACAGAAAACTAATTTAGTTGCATTTATTTTGGTTGCTGACAGTTGCAATACTCTTCACCGCTTCTGTACAACTCTGAAGAGAGTAAGAGTTAAAAATAGACATCACTCACTAACACACAACTGTCTTCCCCTTCCATTAAGGTCGCCAATGTTTACCCATTTGCACCTGCCATTACTGAAGTTACGCTACAGAGTTACCTAGGCCAGAGACCGCCCTTTATGAGGCCACATAATATAATAAAAATNCCATTACTGAAGTTACGCTACAGAGTTACCTAGGCCAGAGACCGCCCTTTATGAGGCCACATAATATAATAAAAATACTGGACAGAACTGCTGAAAGGTGAAATAATGACTATCTTTCTTTGACACAGCTGCGAACAAATATATTANAAAAATACTGGACAGAACTGCTGAAAGGTGAAATAATGACTATCTTTCTTTGACACAGCTGCGAACAAATATATTAATTACGCATTTATATCCAGATACAGTTTTTTTCCCGTATGTGAAGATTAGGACAACACGCATGTCAAAAACTTTCTGCAGCATTGCAAATAACATAATACATTATTTTTATTATTGTTGTTGTTGGGTTTTGTTGTTTTAAATTTAATTTCCAACAATTTAATACTAGAAAACCAGTATTCCTAGCAAGGATAGCCACAAAGGTGCAGCTAAACATCTTTCATGGATAAAAACAATTGGAAGCTTAAAAATTTGCATGGCACAACAATAATGGGAAAGGAAATTAGGATGTTTTTTCTCCATTTGATAGGGGCAGAGTAAATGAATGTTTACAGTTCAGGAGAGCTTGAAAATTATGGATATGAACACACATTACCGTCAAAATTAGCATAAAAATGGGACTGCTGATCAGTCTTTAAGTGCAGCATCAGAAACGTTATGTTTACAATTTGTCAGCAAATTAGATGTTACTCATTACAAATTAATATTTTAAAATGTAGGCAAGTTCTCATTTAAATAATTGCTCAGACTGCAGTTATGGACACAGATTACCGTCAAAACACAAATATTATCTTAATTGTAAAACGTAGGTAGTGTGGTTACGTATCTTTCTGCTACAGCTAGTAAACCAATGAAGAAAAATGTGTGTAAGTAGATATAAAATGCTGATTCGAACGCAGTTCTGGTGCACCGTAGATTTTATCCATCTGTTTTCAAACCACTTTTAAAACTAATGGATTAAAAATACCCATCTGTTTTCAACCCACTTTAAAAAACTAATGGATTAAATATAACCATACGTTTTCAAACCACTTTTAAAAACTAATGGATTAAAAATAGGCATATATTTTCAACCCACTTTTAAAAGTTAATGGTTTAAACATAGGGATGGGTTGAATAACCAAAAATGTTGATTCCGGTTCCAGTGCCGATTCTACAATTTAAANATATAAAATGCTGATTCGAACGCAGTTCTGGTGCACCGTAGATTTTATCCATCTGTTTTCAAACCACTTTAAAAAACTAATGGATTAAATATAACCATACGTTTTCAAACCACTTTAAAAAACTAATGGATTAAAAATAGGCATATATTTTCAACCCACTTTTAAAAGTTAATGGTTTAAACATAGGGATGGGTTGAATAACCAAAAATGTTGATTCCGGTTCCAGTGCCGATTCTACAATTTAAATATCGGTTCCAGTATTCGGTTCTATTTTATGCCTTTTGATTGCAACTTTATTAAACCAATGCAGGTAAAATTCATTATATGTTTTATTTAACCTATGGAGCAATTGAACAATAACAATGTGTGAAGATAAGTTTTAATGTATACAGATAAACTTGTTGTATTAAATTTATTTAAGGTTAGTAAATATGTAACAAATTATTCTTTTTATACATTAATATGTGGTGATTGTGATATGTTTAGAAAATACTTTAATTAAATAACTCATGGCCCTCAAACCAAAACATTGTGGCGGGCTGTATGATAAAGGTAACTTACAAAAGTTCGTTAAAAGAAGGTCAACAGCTGTGGCAGGGGCCGGATTCCTTATCTTTTTTTGCTTCTTTTATGGTGTCTGGGTGGCCCCCCCTTTTTTTTTTTGCATCTTTTACACATTGACTCACTGGTTTTTTTTGCCGTGCTGGAATGTGACATCCCCTAAAAAAAAGTCTCTTCTTCCTCTCTTACAGCCCGAGGCCATCCTACCAAACAAAGAAGGCTTGGAGGAATGTATTGATCGGCTAGCAGTGTTGTTTATGGGGGGGGGAGGACTGAGAGAGAAGGGAGAGGAGTGTTGATGTAAGACCGAGAGATGAAATAACAGACTGTTCCCATACACTTTCCTCCAAACATCACCGAACAGTTTACGACTACCACTCCTTAATTGTTTTTCCGTGTAAAGCACGCACCCCAGAAATTTTTTCCTTTATGTTGGGAAAAAAGGGCGCCACGCTATACATGAGTAAATACCATAGTTATTTTTGTAACAACAGAGTTTTGCCAGTGCTGTGTAGAACCAAGAACCGAGTAATTGTTGTTAACCTAAAACCGGTTCCGAGTCAAACCTCAAGAACCGGTATATATTGGAACCGAAGAACCGAACCGACCCATCCCTAGTTAAAAATACCCATCCGTTTTCAAACCACTTTTAAAAGTTAATGGGTTAAAAATGTCCATCTGGCATCAACTCACTTCTAAAACTAATTGCTTGAAAAGAACCATAAATTATGATAATGTCAAACCGAGCGCGGGCATGTGCAGTGCAAAAAAGATGCTTAAAATTTGCTTTTAGAAAAGACACAGAGAAAAAGTCGCATAGAAAAGGTGCTCTAAGAATTAGCAGCGATACTTTTTTTTATTTAAAGTAATGAAAATGTATACTACGAATGTGTTCATGAAATAAAAAAAATTTATATATATATATATAATAAATGAATATGAATGTAAATGAAAGTATACTGATGTCTAATAATACAAAGACGACCATGGCAATGAAAAAGACTAATGCAACTGGTAATGTTTGGAATGAATATAAATTTAAGCGTAATGGGGTTTTTTTTTATGAAAAGAAATAAGAAGAAACCTCAACAACCATTTGTCAAGTGTGAAACTTGTAACCACTATTATAAACCATCTTTAATAAGAAGTCATCTGAGAAGTAGATTGCACAAAGGTCTTGCACCAGTGCAAGAATCTACAAATGCATGGGAAGTTTTTAAAATACTGCAAAGCCTAATACTAAAACAGAAGTTACCAAGAGATAAGCAAGTTCAGTGTGAGGCTTGTAACCACTATTACAAACCATCTCTCATAAAGAGTCACTTGAGGAGCAAAGTACAGAAATACACACTCAGATTCAGTTTTTAAGAAATTGAAGNCCATCTCTCATAAAGAGTCACTTGAGGAGCAAAGTACAGAAATACACACTCAGATTCAGTTTTTAAGAAATTGAAGAAGCATTTAAAAGTAGGATCAAGACTTATGCTGTAAAGAATGTGAATGCATACAAAAACCCAAANGCATTTAAAAGTAGGATCAAGACTTATGCTGTAAAGAATGTGAATGCATACAAAAACCCAAATCATTTCCTAAATGATATAAAAGGAGTTGTCACCAGCATAATTAATAAACATTTAAAATCAATGGACCTCAAAGTGAACATAAGTTTGTCGCGGAGTACAAAAGAGGAACTGGTGACAATATTGAATATGTAGAAAGCTCTTTTAAAACCAAGAACGAAATTATACTGAAATTAACTAATCTAGAAAAATATTGTACAGATAGCATATTGAAAATCATAGCTTAGATGGGTGCATTTGAAGCAAAGGGCTCTCAGTGGGTACTCAATAGGATATTCAATCTAGAGGTACGAATAAATAAATATGTTCCACTTAAGGGCAGCTCTCATGTTGATCTTCCAGAAAAAACCAAGGCCAAGCAAGCAGTAATTAATGTTAAGAACAATGATCAAAAGTGTTTTTTGTGGCACTATATCCAGCACAAAAGAATCCTCAAAGAGTGAAGAAGTATTTGGATCATGAACATGAGTTTGACGAAGCACTTAAGGGTTTGGAATTTCTTTAGCATACCAACTTTTGAGAAAAGAATTGGGCTATCAATTAATGTATATGCATATGAAGAAAAAGAAAACAAGGTCAATAAGGAATACATAATCTATCCACTACAAATACCAAAAAGTAAAATGGATAAGCATATTAATCTACTCTACACCAAAGATGAAAAGAATGACAAAAGTCTTTCGAGACTTATTGCGTCACAGGTGGTAAAGAATGGCCATAAAATATACATATGTGATAGATGCTTGCAACACTTCTACTCTGAAAGCAAGCTAAATGTTCACGAAGAAGACTGCCGAGATCATGATGGAGTTAGAGTCGAACTTCCATATAAAGGAAATAACATACTAAGATTCAAGAACAAAAATCATTCTTTGAGAGTCCCTTTTGTGATATATGCCGATTTTGAGTGTTTGTTAACTAAAATTGAAACTTGCCAACCAAATCCCGACGACTCCTACACGAAGCCGTACCAAAAACACGAGCCTATTAGTTTCAGTTACTATATAAAATATGAACATGAATACTATAAGGTGCCAGTAACTTATGAAGGATCTGATGCATCTAGGGTATTCGTCAAGATGATAATGGACGAAGCAAAGGCAATAGGAGATGTCTACAAAAATAAAAAACCAATGATTCCCTTGACCAAGAAAGAACACATTGGTTATTATACTGCCACCCATTGTCATATATGTGAAAGGACTTTGGATGGAGACTCTGTGAGAGACCATGACCACCTTACGGGTAAATTTAGAGGAGCTGCACACAAAGATTGTAACTTATCCTATAGAAATCCATGTTTTGTTCCTACACAATCTATCTGGATATGACACACATTTATTTGTAAAGGAGCTGGGCATCGATGAAAATAAAATATAAGTGAGGTAAATTTTGACTGTTCTATAAAAGTAGCATGACCACATGTATCCTTCCGCCACAGCTGTTCTGTCAGCGAAGAAAACTATATTTGTGAACAATTTTCACGTGTTTTCTGTCATGGCAGACAGGCACTGAAACACTGACGTTAACTAACTTCCATCCAGTAAACAATGTAGGATGTTACGGCTAGGTTGACATTCCAGCCCGTTTTATTTTTTGAACTGCCAAGTTTGTTGGGACCCTGTTTATTTTATTTGGGGGGTAAAAGGAAACAGTGATTTGTGGGGGAGGGTTAATTAATTTATCGTCCTTCTTGAGACTTCATTGTTTTGAAATTGTTCTTACGAGTGTGGGTTATTTTGATTTGCATATTGTTTTGATGGAGCACTGGAAAAATTTGCTCTTATGGAAATAACATTACAAATATTATAACTTCAGAATTATTAACTTCAATAAAAAAAACTAAAAGTGATACATACCATGTCACTGTTTATACAGATGCAGCAATAAGCACTCACTTTGACCAAAGTTATTGGATTTACTATATATGCCAAATAAACAAGTATTTTNGCATTGTTTTGAAATTGTTCTTACGAGTGTGGGTTATTTTGATTTGCATATTGTTTTGATGGAGCACTGGAAAAATTTGCTCTTATGGAAATAACATTACAAATATTATAACTTCAGAATTATTAACTTCAATAAAAAATACTAAAAGTGATACATACCATGTCACTGTTCATACAGATGCAGCAATAAGCACTCACTTTGACCAAAGTTATTGGATTTACTATATATGCCAAATAAACAAGTATTTTTTACACACTGCAAGAGAGTTGAAAGTGCGGCTTTTTTAGGCCACGTGCATTTCAAACAGCTGAATTCCTTGTAGCCCCTCACATAGGGGAAGAATTAATATTGGGCAGCCGTGGCTGCAGAAACAACATTGCATTATAGATTGCGGACAGAAGGATATCTATATCAGCAACCAAGAACGGGCTACCAAAAACAGGGACCATAGGAGGGAGGAGATTCCACCAATTGCTTAACATACTCCAGAATTACTCATAAGCTAATGGGCACTGGGAGAAATTACCTCTCAGCCACATCGTCTCTCCAGAAGGGAATTACCCGCAACAAGTATCGATCAAGGTCATCCTCGAATCAGAACAACCACAAACCAAGAAACAACTGCGAAGATTTCTCGGGTTGTGCAACTGGTTATGCAGCTTCATACCTAACATGTCCCAACTGATGGGCCCCCTAAACCAGTTACTTGAGAAAGAAGCTTCCAGTCAATACCAGTGCTTCACCGCCCACAAGAAGGAAATCCATTGATTTGGCAAACAGATGCATGTCAAACCGGACTTGGCGCAGTACTATACCAAGAAGACGACAACAAGAGACAGCAGGCTTAACGCCACCGAACAACGCTACCATATTAATGAGCAAGAGTGTCTCACTGTCATCTGGGCTATGCGCAAGTACTGTTACAACCTCGAGGGACACCCCTTCATCATCCAGACAGATAGCAAAGCCCTCAGGTGGCTATACAAATCCAAGAACACCAAGGCGAATCTTAGTCGCTGGGCAATGTTTCTCACAGAATTCGTATTCAAAGTCCAACACTGTCCCGGAAGAATGAATGACCTCCCAGATGCCCTCTCCCATCAGCTTGATAAACAAGAAGGAATGAAGGAGGAGAAGGATTGTGATAAGATGACCCCACCCTCCAGCCTCACAACATACGCCCGAAGAGGTAATCCGGCTGCAGCAGCTGCAGATAAGCAAGTATACCCTAGGCTACCACCAACAGCAAGACCCGGAGGTAAAACGCCTGATCGCCGACGTACCCAACAGGTACAAATTGTGTGACACATTGGTATGGTCCCGCAACGGTAACCCCGGTGTGGAGTGAAAGCTGTGGGTCCCCTCAGCCTTACGACCAGGGCTATGCGAGCATCACCACGATCGCAGACAAGTGGGACACTCAGTTATAAGAGAAACACTCGGAGACATAGGCCAGTGCTATATTTGGGATGCGATGAGCAGAGACGTTACGCACTATGTCAATAAATGCGAGGCATGCTGTCTCCACAAGGCCTACCCCGTACCTAAACCCACGGGCACACCACGTCGCCCACAAAGGCCGTGGACTCACTTAGCAGTGGATTTAATGGTTCCATTTCCCCGAAGCACCCGAGGGAACTTCTATCTACTGGTCATCACCGACCAGCTCTCTAGATGGGTGGAAGCCTTTCCCCTATCCAGCCAAGAGATTCGGGGAATCCTTCGGAAGTTCGAAACAGATATCTTTCCTTTCCAAGGATACCCACAAGTGATCCTGACAGATAATGGGACTCAATTTACCAGCATGGCTTGGAAAAAGGCCTGCAATAAGTGAGGGGCTTGAGACATGGACGACCCCGCCATATCACCCACAGGCTAACCCCATTGAGCGGAGGAACCAGGAGTTGAAGAAGAACGTCCCACTCAGTGTGGGAAACGACCATAAACATTGGGATACCCATCTGCCGGATATCAAATTCACCTTGAGGCGGCAAAATGAGGCAATTGACACCTCACCCAGCAAGTTGCTGTTCGGCCGACTTTTACCTAGACCTGGGGACTGGCAATGGGAGACAGAACCTGCCACTATGCCCCAGTCCGAGACTGTATGAACGGAAGCACAAGATCACACTCAACAAGCCAGAGAAGCCCAAGAAAGATATATGGTACGGAAGTACCCCAAACCTAAAACAGGGATAAGACAGATATAGGAGAAACGATGCTCCTCAAGAACCACCCGCTGAGCCGAGCCAAGGGTCAGTTCATTGCCAGCTTGACTCAAAAATGGAAGGGTCCTTACAGTGTCATCAAGAGGCAGGAAAATGTCTACAGGACTGAACACCTCTACGGTAGAGTAAGAAAAGCTAACTGAGGTCAGAAAAGGCCCTGCCCCCCATATCCAGCCACCACAGGACAAGGCTACAGACGGACCTTGGGAGAATAAGCCAGTCGAAACTGAGTCCTTACCAGGACCCAGTCAACCACAAAGGAAAGAACCAGCTCTGAAAGGTACACTCACAACTGGCGACAACCACCCCTAAGATGTAGCCGAAGGTTTGTCGTTGATACTCACTGCTGGAGGGCAGACACCTACGGGAGAGACCATCGCAGAAATCTACAGGCCGCCTAGGGGAGCAATATCTATCTGGACTACACCCTCCACACCTTCAAGATACCCACCGCCCAGATCACCCCTGGACCACGAGCCCCGGCTGACGCCGATACGCTCGTGTTCCACCAAAGAAGCAGATGAACCCAGTAGGTACGCAGTGTCAGACAGCGGTGCCGATCTGCCTCATCTACAGGATAGAGGTGCCCGACCCCACAGGTGAGGCACAGGGCAATGTCCAGCCCGTGCCTCCGTCTGCCGCAGCAGTCGAAGAAGCAGATGAGTCCAGCAATGACGCGGTGCCGAACTCTCTAATCTATACAGGGCAGAAGTGCCCGACCCCACAGGCGAGGGCCAGGGCGATGTCCAGCCCTTACCTCCACCTGCCGCCGCAGCCAAAGGAGATAAGCACAGCAGTGACGCAGTGCCGAACTGTGGTACCGATTTGTCTCATCTAGAAAGGACAGAGGTGCCCCACAAGCGAGGCACAGGGCGATGTCCAGCCCTTGCCTCCACCTGCCGCAGCAGTCGAAGAAGCAGATGAGCCCAACCGGGTAGCAAAATCAGAGAAGTCCAGTCCTACAGGCGAGGTGGAGACTGGTACCGAACCCTTACCACCGCTCGACCAAGATGAAGCCGCCATGCCAGATAATAATGCTGACCCCAGAGGCAAGAGTTACACCCACCCACCTGCCGCACGAACTTTCAAAACCAAGGCGGCAGGTACAGGAGACTAAGTGGAGGACAACCCCGGAAATTTACATTGCCTTACCCTAAACATGCAGCTTTGCGATCGTGGAGAGACACCAATAAGGGGGGACAAGTGAATGTCACGTAAGAAAGACAGAACACGAATGTTACTAAGTGATGTTAATCTGAGGTTCACCGAGATGAAAGAACGTCATTGTGACATAGTGTTATAAGAAACAGTGCGTTTGTAAAAGTAACGTGCCAGCCAGAACAGTGCAATCTTTCATAAAGTGATGAGGATCAAGCCCGTTCCGGAAGTGAGCACGCCAATCACAAAGACAGTCTCCAATGTCGTGCCCTGGAAATGAACTCTAAGTAGGTCAACTACCATATACACAGGAAATATTGGCAGATGCCGAACAGGTTGGGAAATGTCTGTAAATATCACCCAACAGAGAACATTGTGTATATTGTAAATTGTGAATATGTTTATTTCATTATTATGTATGTTGTTTTGAAGTGCCATTTTTTTTTTAGATAATGTAGGAGACCCGTACATAATTATAAGTAGGTTTAATTTTTTTTAAATTATTTGAAGTGTAACTCACTTTGTTGAACAGGTTTGTATAGTTAGTAAAGAGGGGAAAGTATCCCGCTCAGGTTAGAATCCAGTGCCACATGTAACATGTCTTTGCTGTGCAACACCTAGGAGAGGCTAAAAAGGAGTCCGCTTATAACTTTGCCCTTAGCGCCATGGCAGGAGACAGATAAAAACACGCCCATGTGAGTTTGGGCTAATTCCCTTTATTCCCAGAGTATTAAACAATACGTGTCACATGTAAAATTGCATCTTGTATTGCAGGAAACAAACTGTAATTTGTCCTATGTAAATACCCACAGCCCTCAGCTGTTCAGTGTGAACGACACACTTTCTTTTCTCGACCTTGAAGGGCCCAGTTCAGTCACCCAACACCCCGCCAAGTGAGAGAAACAAAGGAGGAATAGCGATAATGAGCTGCCAGCCCGGTGCCTGCAAGAAAGAGACAGAGACAGCGTAACCCGGCAGGATGTGCGCCACACCGCTGCCCAGTCTAACCAAGAGGCACAGACGAGCAGCTGTGCCAGATGCCAACCAACTGCATTAAGGGGTCCGCCTGACTACACCCCTTCGCCCAGAATCGCCATGATGTATGATGCTTCCTACATATTATTGTCGACTCCGCATCATCATATGCGCGTCACATGCCCTGAGGGAATTGAAATCCGACTTGCCGCTCCTTGGCCAGCTTACACGTAATGCTAGGAAGTCACGTTATCGCCCCCTCCACTTGTAAACCCGCTGAGAAGCAGCCATGGGCATGCAAGAGTTTGCCCCTAAGTGAGCTGCGGATATCACCTGTAATCACACCAAACTTGCCTGCCGCCACCCCGCCAAGAGATAGCAGCAGCAGCGCTACCCGGCCTGAACCCGAGGTGGTGGCGGCTAAAGATTACCGAAAGTGTACGAGGCATGCAGGAACCCTCAAGCTGAGGGGAATATAACGCAGTGCGCCCGGCAGAAATGCCAGTTGTCCACATAGCTCCCATTAGCACCAGTTGTGCTAAGACTCTATTCCACAGCCACAGTCCTCAGGACTCTCCAAGACCTACCAGTTCTTCAGCAGACAATGCCTTCCCTACCGCAGAAGCCGAAGAGTCGTCGCTACCCCCTGACACTAGCCGTCAAGAGTCACCACACCCAACACGTATAACACACGTGGTGCTCCGGGTCCCTTTATGACTACAAGCCATAACTAGTGTCCAGTTGTTTTCACAACTACTTAATTGTCAGCTCTCCTCCGTTTCTCAAGCCGACAGGCACCTTCACCTGTCTTGCTCTTGTATAAAGTCCGTTGAACACCTAGTGTGTAGAGGTAGGAGGTAGTATGGGTAGAGAGAGACCTGAGAAATTCGCGAGTTCAATGACCTGTAGGCTAAGCTTGTCGATCTTATATAAAAACATGCAGATATCAAATGTTCATTGGTTCCTTGTTGTAGTAGTACAAGGCGTTGATTGGGCCTACAGTTCATTGCATGTTTGTTATTGGCTCATTGATCTCCACGAAGTGTTAAACAATGTGTTGATCCATTGCAAAAGTACATGAACGTACGTTTGTAAATTCCAACTTGTCCCGAAATAAATCCGCAAATTTTTTAGGTCTCTATGGGTCTATTCTCAAGGGAATAAAACACGTAGTCTAGCTAACTTCTGTCTTTCCTTGCTATGTAGTGAACGTGTGCCTTTTCCCAAACCTAGTAAGCGTCACCCTCGAAGGGAACGGCAGGGGACCGCGAATTGACTACAGTTTCCGATGTAGCGTAGGATTGTGAACAATCCCTAACCAGGACTGCACGTACGTCACACACAGAAAAAGTTCAACAGCCACCCATACTGTGAAACCGGTGCGCAAAGGTACCTGTTGCGTAAGTATAGTAGAGCCCCAACCACTAGAAAGAGACATGACAAAGCATCTGAGCCAACTAAGCTAACCCATTCCCTCCAGAGCGTATAAACTCGCCGGAGTGGGTGTCGGGCCTGACGAGGCTTGACCCAGGTACTTCTGGAGTTCACTCTAGCTACGAGTTTGTTGCCTGCCGCACTCTACAGGATGAACATTAGCACCTTTCCTGTCCATGACTTTCGCTCACCGACGAGGGAGCAGGAGGAACACCTGGAGGACAGCTGCTATCCTTGCATCTCGCCACCCCCTAAGTAATCAACCTACACCAACCCTCAGCTACAAGTCCCCATGGGAGAGAGCACAAGCCACTCAACAATTAGTGGATCCTCATTCCACTTCCCTCCCTGCCAACGTATTTGGCCTCCCGGTTAGGGTTCTCGGAGCTGCTTAACCCGCCATCGAACTACTTCGCCAGGGGTACATACTCCCCTTGGGAGTGGTCATGTTCAGCCCATAGGACTACAGCGAGTCACCAGCACCAGCTGACCCCGTGACAGCTAGTTAGGGGGCATCTCGGTCATCTGCAGGCACCAGCCGAGCCAGCCTGCCCAGCCGTCCACACCAGCCCTGGCTCTAGTCGGGGCAGTGACAGCCAAAAGGAAGCAACACCAGTGGTAAGTTAGCCTAAACCAGTCTCTCCAAAGCCCGGAGGCATCACCTCGCCCTCACGGATTTGTTCCAAGTAGGCGCTCGACGCGTCCTACATTATATAATGGACCAGAGCAAGGCAGACGGGGTCATACTACAGACGCCTCTGCAGTGGAGTCCGCCCTCAACCCGCACAACCGACCTGGCACAGGCTTCCAAACATCCCGCTTTTGACGTGACGTCCCTCTCCCTAGGCCGCCACGCGTCAGAATGTTGTTGACACTTTGTGCGCGTGGCAAATGTCTGTCCTATAAAGTAATTAATTCTCCCAAAAACTTGTAACTTTGAGACAGAAATGAAAAAATAAGATGATTAAAATTTATTTCTTCACTGTCTTTAATAATTAATCATTCAAAACCATGTCCTCTGATAATCCTGTATACACACCTGTCGTGAGTTACACTGCACTCGAGTTCGGTGCTTACCCATTATTAGACGGCTAAAGGTGTCGAATAGGTCCTTACAGGATATCAGTTTATTCAAAAGACTCATACCTGTTAATATAAATCCTCCAATTTCCCCCCATGAAGTTACTGAAAATGAACTTTACGCTTGGTTACAAGTTGCTCGATGTTCAAACAATTTTTGATGATAAGGGGGAGGGGTTAAGTATATGCTTCTAGGCATAACATTTTATTTGCAAAGATGCTTTCCATTGAGGTAAATTAATATTTTGTTTTAAAATTGTGTTCATTTTACACCAGATACAATTAAACACCAAACTTTACTGGGAAAAGACCTTTAATCACCTGACGCGTGACAGTCTATGGACAGGAACACGTCAGCTCCTCAATAGAAGTTTTTAGTTTGTTCTAGATCAGCCGCACAGGTAAAAGTGGTTTACAGACCCTAATACGGCGGGGTCTGTAAGATCTGGCGCTTAGCCTTTATGGTGTTTTTATAGAACGCCAGGCGGGTAGGTCATCTGCGTGGTATGAAGTTGATCTGGAGCAAGAGCTGGTTTGCAATTGCGGGGTGTTGGCGTCTTTATCAGATCTTTATTAGATTAGTTTAAGGATCGTTATTAGAATTTTGAGCAATTTTGACTGACCTCTGACCCCTATTCTCAAAAACTCAGCTTAAGTTGTACTTATGCCGCTTTTGAATGGCTCTTGCGGCTAAATTACACATTATAGTAATTCAAAACCATCACATCTTGATCATATTAGTTCTCAAGTTACTCTGTAATGGGTTCGTATGCTCTATGCACTTGTAAGATTTACTTTTTTTAAACTGACGCATGACGCGTAAGCTGGCAATGCACTATGTATACATCTACGACTTCAACTCAGCCCATGGGAAGCCACGACACCCTTACCGGGGGACGAAACCGGACTGCTACACCTTAGAGATGAATACTACCCACCGTTGCCAGTAGCGACAAAATACGCACCTGAGTCATGTGCCCCTGCCTTGCCACCTGAACAAAGCCAACCTGCCCTTAAGCAATTGCCGTGATACCACCTGCAACATAGAGCTGTCCTGCTTCCAACCCTCGCCAAGAGAGTGCAGCAAGGTATAACACCGCCTACGCAGGGAAGAGCCGGCTTGCTGAAGATGCCTGAAGGAAGTCAAAGGAAGACACCAGTGTGTATTTAGGGCCGGACAAGCCCCCAGAACGCCAGTTGACGTTGAGTTGTCATCGCATTGGCTTCCTCTGGCTTGGCAACTCAGCAGCTCGCCCTACCACTGCCCTGCTAGGGCCCTCTGCTGCAACCGATTTGCCACCAGAGAAGCTTACTTCAACCCCTAAGAGACGCACTCCACTTGGGAGTGTCACATCCGGTCCCTTCAGTACCACACTAGGTGATAGTAGGGTTTGAGTCGTTCTCACGACTACTTTATTAATTGCTCTAGGTTTGCTCTTGCTTTTACAGGTCCCCTTCACCTGTTTGTAGCGTAACTTCTGTTGGTTGCTTGGTTACTATGAAAGCTTGGGAGTTTATGGATCACCATGTTTATTCTCCTGAGAATAAATATGTTCAAGTCGACACACTACGTTCTAATTCCAATGGTGATTCGTACCCCTCAACCACCCCCTGTAAACGCCATCCTCCAAGGGAGCGGCAGGTGAACGGGTCTTGCCTAACCATTGCAGATACTAGGGTAGGACTGCGGGCTCCCTTAACTGGGTAGTTCGTATGTCGCAAAACACCACACGATTCGCCGGCCACCCATACTGTGGGCCCAGTGCACAAAGGCACTTGGCGCACACGTACGTTAGAGCCCCCTACTAGGCGCACTCCATGAGGAAGCACCTGGACCACCCGAGTTAGCTAACCCACTCCATCCACCGTATGCAATTTGCCGGTTGGAGTGCCAGACCTGACAAGGTGTGACCTGGTAGCCTCTGAGCAGCTCATGACAAAGTCTTAGCGCCACACCAAGTCAGCTAACCTGCTCCATCCACCGTGTGCAATTCGCAGTTTGGAGCACCAGGCCTGATGAGGTGTGACGTTATCGCATCTGGGTACTCTTAGCTAGGGAATTACTGTCACCTGCCCCTTGCTTGCTGCGATGACCCTTAGTACCTAACCTAATGCCATTCACCGGATGAAGAAGAGTTAGCAAATATTTAATTATTTGCAACATTTTATATTTTTACTTTTATAACCTACGTATTTTTTTAGACAGATGTCAGTCTTAAAATATCTTAAAATTTGTTTAGCATTACAGTACAATGACAGGATTAGCTGACACCGTGTTGATAAAAATACAGCCCCAACTTGACGGACCAGCTGATGGCGGAAGGATACGTAGTCAGATGTAAACAGTGGCGCTACTTTTGCCGAGCTGTCAAAAAGTGGCCTTCTTATATGGTACAGAATATATCCTCATCCCACCTTTGTTATGCCCATGCTGACCCTCCTCAAACAAAATTCCTGGANCTTATATGGTACAGAATATATCCTCATCCCACCTTTGTTATGCCCATGCTGACCCTCCTCAAACAAAATTCCTGGATATGTGTCAGTTGTTATTTATAATTTATTGTAAAATGAAAAGTTATAACCAAATCCTGCCCAAATAATTAACTGGAAATAGGCCTACTATATTGGTATGGTACTTAAAAGCAGGGCTAGTACTAGGCCCTGTAATTCATAGAAAAATATTAAATAGTGTTGAAATCCTGTGACAAAACTGTTCAAATATGGTTAGGTTCATTTACTAGTTACATTGAAATCCTTGAGACAAAGTAAAGTTAATTATGTGTGTTTCACGCGTCAAGTAAATAAGGTGTAGTTTACATGCTACATGCATCCTTTACAAATGCAGCATTTTTATCCAACAACTGACAGTAAGAAAAATTTACTGCATTTATAAGTGCTTTGTTAAAAATAAGTGTTTGTTAAATGTTCAGGGTTAATCCTCCCCTGCCTTCTGTTTGGGGTTAAAATGTTATAGATCTTGTTGTTAGAGTCCAACACCAGCATAAAGCAAGCTCATTAAAAAAAAGTTCAAATTAGTATTTTACAGTATAGGAAATAAAGCAATCTTGTAAATTCAAATGTTTGTTTTTCATATGATAGAGATGCACAATGCTTGGGATTTAACTAAAAATAGGCTCTATTCACAATCATCAAATCTGCAAGTCTGGTTGCAATAGATATTTAGCAGAGAGAAAAGTGACTAATTTAATTTTGTTCTTCTAAAATAATATTTACCTGATGTACAAAACACATGATTTCACTCCACAAAATAGCAAACAGATTAAGATTAATGTACAGAATTCATACTTGCATGATTCACGGTATGGAATAACGTGACACATACACTTAACCAGTGTGTTTTAGGGTACGTATTAATAATGAAAAACTGGATGTATTTTAAGTATACATACACTCATCTACGATAATTAAAAACAAATCATCTTTAACTGTTGTGGTATTCAAGGTCTTTATTCATCACACACACATTTCAGAATTTTTTTTACAGTATTTATTGCAGTAATCACTAGAGATATTTGCCACTAAGTAGGCTTTTTTTTCCCCTTTGTCAAAACAACATTAGACACAGTTAAGATATACTTGTATCACAATTTAAGCAGAAAAGTGATGGATTTAAATTGTTGTATTTGTGAGAAGTATTGTATTTTGAACATGACTACACATGTATGTCCTACTGTACTTATACAGAGATTTAAAATTTGCAGGTATTTACCACCACAAGCCACTAGGTTCACTGCTGCTGCTATTATTCACCCATTTGCCCATGTTACTTATTTAGTGCTGTCCAGTATTAGTCTGTAATGTATTTTCTTGCACGGTGTTGCTCTGCTATATTCCCACATTTTTCATTCCTCCTACAGTTTTTTGTTAAAACATTACCCCAGTAATCGGCTCTCAAGACCTCGTTAAGAGCCGCCCAAATCTCTCAACTCAACTCAACTCAACTCATTACCCCAGTGCTGCACCACCACCTTTTCCACTGTGTATGTCGGATACCAGACACGTTCAGAATCCTGACCATCCTGCCTCCCCACCATCCCCTCCCCAGCTATAGTTGTCTGTAGTTGTTTATCTAACAGTGTCCACAGAATGAAATATGCATGGTTATTGTGTGTCCTTATAACAAAGACTACATCCTCGGAATGAAAACAGCCACAACATAATATTTTTTCATTAGAATTTTTCCTAAAAAGGCAGGTTCAGTTTGGAATCACTGGTGGAATGGATTAGCATAAATATTGTAAATTTTGATTGGGGAGCAGCAACTGATTGGAAGTAATTCCAAGCATGCTGTGTACCTAAAGTCGTACAGTACCAGTAACAGCAGTGGTGTATTTAATCAAGTGGCATTGTACGATTTAGCACACCAGTAATGTATGGTTACAGTACATCACTGCTGCACTTTAAAAGGAGAAGTTTTTTTTCCCCCTGTTTCATCACACCCAAGCTTGTTGCCTTCCAAGTGGCAGCTGTCACATCAGTTGTTGTGTTTGTTTAGTGATGGTGTCACTTCCAAGAAGAAGTCTCTGTTCCAAGTGATTCAAGCGCTGGTGGAGTCAAAGGTATCTGATGATGCGCTTCGGGAAGCTGTGAAGAAGTACACCCACTGCCTACCCAATACCAAAGAAGCTCTCTACTACAGGTACATTTAATATTTGTATCTTACAAGGTCATTCTCAGGAACCTTCGAAATTTCAAAAAGAGATAATAAAAAATCCTGGCAAAAATGAAAGAATTTGTGATAAAAGTAGAATTAAATATACACTCAAACCTTGTTGGTATGGCACCCATTTCATACCGACACCTCGTTTGTACTGACAGATTTTCGAAAACTGTGAAAAATAAAAATTAAAAAAAATGATCAAAAAATTTTAAAAACAAAAAAATTGCCACAAAAATTTGTTACACATTTGAAAGCTGCAACATTAAAAAATAACNTACAGGTACATTTAATATTTGTATCTTACAAGGTCATTCTCAGGAACCTTCGAAATTTCAAAAAGAGATAATAAATAAATCCTGGCAAAAATGAAAGAATTTGTGATAAAAGTAGAATTAAATATACACTCAAACCTTGTTGGTATGGCACCCATTTCATACCGACACCTCGTTTGTACTGACAGATTTTCGAAAACTGTGAAAAATAAAAATTTAAAAAAATGGTCAAAAAATTTTAAAAACAAAAAAATTGCCACAAAAATTTGTTACACATTTGAAAGCTGCAACATTAAAAAATAACATTGATTGTATGGACTCAACCCTCGCATAACGCATCGCATAGTGAACATTTAAAAAAAGGCAGAACTTCATTAAAATTTACAGTCGCTAATGTGCAACGTGCGAGCAAGGTCGNGGCAGAACTTCATTAAAATTTACAGTCGCTAATGTGCAACGTGCGAGCAAGGTCGTTGACCTGACAGCTGTTCTACAGCACTGCCTCTGCTGGTGCAGTTCTCTTTCCCGTGCTGTACATTCCACTCCCCGCCCCATGGCAGCAGTGCCAGCCAATGTCAACACTGATGGGCTTGGCAGGCAGAAAAAATAACAGAACTTCTGTTCAACCCATCTTGGTCCCAGCAATATTATTAGTGAGAAGTTCGCTTGTTACTTACGTTTTTNTAACAGAACTTCTGTTCAACCCATCTTGGTCCCAGCAATATTATTAGTGAGAAGTTCGCTTGTTACTTACGTTTTTGACTTTCTATTGTTGTTATAAATCGGCTTTTCTTCACTGGCTCTGATTTGGATTTATAGTTTTAATTTTTTTATATTTATTTTGCTACCTTTTTTGACCTATACTACTTTTTGCACACTTTTTGGATTGCGATTCTAATATTAATGGAAGCAAGTGGCAGGCCATTTACACAGGAGATGGATGCAGGCATGCACTCACAATGCTTTTATAAACATCCCTTCCCTCCTTTCTATATGTCATTAAAAGGAAAATGCTTGATTTAATGATGCCGCTGTCACATTTTAAAAAGCTAGCACAGAAACTGTCTACAGTTCACTGTCTTATGCTCGATTTATTGTTTAAATGTTGTAATGTTTGAACTGCTATTGTGTTGTTAGTAGGCCTACTATATACCCATTAAAGCCACTTTTTTTTTACACACGAATATTGTTGTAAACCAGTTGGAGTGTATCACATTTTATTCACAACAAGTTTAACAATTAAAATAACTTTACATACACTGAGCTTTTATTTTTCTGTTATAATATCATTATATAAAAATGTAATTTGCAACTGATGCAACATTTTATTCGAGATTGCAACAGCATTGGTTTTTCTTATTAAATATTTTTTTGCATCTGCTAGACATAATATGTAAAGTTTTGAAAAGAAAATGTCAACGTGTTAAAATATTATTATTTTATTACTGTAAAACATTTAATTCCTAATGGGAAATGTAAGTATGGGTCATATTGCTGCTGTTGTTATTAGGCATATGAGCAGCGATGCGGTCTGCTTTTTCGTTAATTTCAGCTGTGGTACCATTTTGCGCAGAATACGTCTCCCTATTAAATTAATTGATATTTGATCAATGAAAACATTATAAAATGAATCATTTCCTCCTGGTAAATGTAAAACACAGGCTGTATCGCCACAGTATGCATAACGTTGCGGTCTGCTTTTTGTTGATTTTAGCTCGCCCAGTTGTCTTTTCTGCTTAACTGGGGTACCATTTTCCTCAAACTATATCACCCTATTAAGTTAAATTATATTTAATAAAAGTAAATAATATGAAATGTAGTGATGGGCGAGTTTGATTTTTACAGCTTCGAGTTGAGCCGAGTCAAATTGTATGAAACTCGAGTTGAGTCAAGTAGAGTTCAGTAAAATAATTTTTAGTTATAATAGAGTTTGCACCATAAATGTAAATGTGTACCTATGTACACATGTATAACGCCTGCCCCTTAAAACTTCCTCCCCCCTCATATAGTCACAGTTTACCAAGAAAAAAGTTTGGGACTAGTTTCTACCAATAAGAATAATTCTTTGCCGGTGTGAGTAATGGTTGTACATGTTTGTGTCGTGCTGAGACTGTACTTGTCAACCTTGACAAGAGTCCCATTATCTGATGTAGCCCAGCATGGCGAAACGCTTCGCTGGGAAGCAAAATGGCTCAAGTCACAAATATAACAACCACTGGATTTTATCACAGCTGAGTATCACAAACATCAACCAAGTGTCAAGGCATGTAGCTGGGTTATTGTTTTCATTCCGGCGCAACTTTAGCGGCTTAGTAACGTATAAATTATTGATTCGCTAGTCACGAAAGGTGATTGTTAGGTGTAGATATTTGTTGTTTATAACCAAAAACCACAGTGACTCAACTTGCACTTTCAGTAGTTTGATTCAACTCGAATGACAAGTCAATCTTTGTTGATGTGACTCTACTAGATTTTTCTAGACTCGACCCATCACTAATAAAATGTCTTATTTGCTCGTGGCAAATGTGAACACGGGCTGTATTGCAGCTGTTTTTACTAACCATATGTGTGGCATTGCTGTATTTTCCGTTAATTTTAAATCGCTCAGAATTCTTTACTCCATAACTCCGGGATCATTTTACTCAGACTACGTTACCTTAATACACAAATTTCCATTTCATCAATAAAAACGTATAATTTTTTCATCAGAGATTGTGAACATGACTTCTTGTACCCAGGTAGCAAAATATGTTGTTTGGATGCATTTTTCATGGTTGGGGGGGAAGGGAGGCACATGAATCGAAATTTGGTAGTTTGGGTTCATACAGACAACTCTGTCGTACAGACAAATTTTGGGGAACCATGAGTGTCTGTGCCATCGAAGTTTGACTGTATGTTCTCTAAAAGTAAAATATAGGTGATGTAACGTTGTTGCTCTTATTTGGTGTGCCACAATATGAAAAACTATANATGTTCTCTAAAAGTAAAATATAGGTGATGTAACGTTGTTGCTCTTATTTGGTGTGCCACAATATGAAAAACTATAAAAAAAATTGGTAAAAATGGGTAGAAAACTACAGCCAAGGCAGTTTAAATGAACATCATTATAACGCAGCATGCGTGAAAGACAAGGGAAGGGACAAAGCGACTGCCCCTCTACGGGTTTTCTTCATCCCCACTCAGTCAACCATGAGCAGGAGGATACGAGGTTGCCACACTACTTGCTAGGCAATCATCCTTGTATGGGGACGAAACAAGGTTGCATTGGCTGTACCAAGTGTAAGTGAAAGCTTATCCTTCCAAACCACATGTTTATACTTACGATGGTGACGCNATGTTCTCTAAAAGTAAAATATAGGTGATGTAACGTTGTTGCTCTTATTTGGTGTGCCACAATATGAAAAACTATTAAAAAAATTGGTAAAAATGGGTAGAAAACTACAGCCAAGGCAGTTTAAATGAACATCATTATAACGCAGCATGCGTGAAAGACAAGGGAAGGGACAAAGCGACTGCCCCTCTATGGGTTTTCTTCATCCCCACTCAGTCAACCATGAGCAGGAGGATACGAGGTTGCCACACTACTTGCTAAGCAATCATCCTTGTATGGGGACGAAACATGGTTGCATTGGCTGTACCAAGTGTAAGTGAAAGCTTATCCTTCCAAACCACATGTTTATACTTACGATGGTGACGCNGGTTGCATTGGCTGTACCAAGTGTAAGTGAAAGCTTATCCTTCCAAACCACATGTTTATACTTACGATGGTGACGCCACATACACATGGATATCATACATCTAAGATTATTGGTTTATTTGGCAAAGTCTGCCTTTTGAAGTGATTTATAATTAATTTCAGGCAGAGCTGAATAAATACAGTTTATAAGAGATTTGTTTCTTCACGACCTTCAATAATTAAGTATTGAAAAGTACAAATTCCACTTACGCTTGTCATAAGTTAAACTCCATACCTGCTACAAAGGCAAGATTTTGACAGCTAGTGTGTGATAACATTATGCAAAGAAAAGTAACAACCCACCAAACACAAAATCCTGTATCAGCTGATGTGTGAACAAATGTTGTGTTCTGATGGTTACCTAATTTGTTGCTCTAGCTCTTCAAGCACGCCCTTCAGGCAGGCTCTTCAAATCGACAGGCCTCTTCACCTGTCTTTTCTTTCTTTCACTTTCAGTAAGTTAATCAGTGCATTGATTTACAACAGAAGTGTACAAGTCACAGTGTTCTATTCTGGACGGAATGTAACATGTCTATAGTCTAACCGCCGTCTGTTCCTTCTTGAGTGAATTGTACGTAGTCCTCCCTGGGAAGTGTCACCCCGCAAAGGAGAGGCAAGAAACTGTAGTTTGTGAACTGATTTTCCAAATCTAGAGTAGGACAGCGTCCTGTCCCCTAAAAAAGATTTAATGTGCATCATCCGAAACACTACTCATTAAACGGCCTCCCATACTGTGGACCAGGTATGCAAAGGTATCTGGTGCACACATACGGTAGAGCCCAGACCACTAGCAAGATACATGATGAAGAGGCTAGATCACCCTTGTCAGTTAACCCACTCCAGCCACCGTGTTTAGACCTGCTGGAAGGAATGCCAGGTCTGAGAAGATGGATCTTTCCCTTCTGGGTTACACTTAGCTAGGGGTTTCATTGCCTGCCACCCCAGTGCAGACATGAACTGTAGCACCTTTTCCTTATAAATGCCTTTCACCCACAGAAGGGGAAGTAAGTGGAGCAACAGAAGGGCAGCTGCAATCCTCGCCAAGAAACAGTCACTGATTAACCAATCTTCTCCAGCCTTCAGCTGCTTAACCTCCTAGGGAATGAGCTCATGCCGCCCAACAACTGTTGAGGCCTCACCTCAAAGTTTCCCCCCTAATTTGTTTGGCCTCTTGGAGAAGACCCCAGAGCTGCTGAACCCATCGTCTAGTACCTCCGCCTGGTCCTGGCTCTGGTACTGGGCGTCAGACCCGCCGACGATGCCAGACCACCACAGGCAGCGAGCTGGACGCCTGCTTGTCCCCGCGGAGCCAGCCACTCGCCGAAGCCACCCAGCGGATGCCACTGCCGTCAACCAGCCTGGTTGGGAGACCACACCTGGGACCTTCACCGACGAGCACTCGGCCCACGGCAGTAAGGCACGTCAGAGGTTATCCAGTGTTCCCACCAAAGTCAACTAGCCGAAAGCCCAGTCTGGCCCAGCTAGACTTCGTGCCAGGCAGATGACCTAACCCTATTCAAGAGCACAGTCAAGACTAAGGGGCAGATCTTGCAGACCTCATCTCATTAAGTTTTGCCCCAAGGGACGTGTGTGTCTGACCTGACGCGGAAATAAAAACCTAGTAGACGCTGACGCGCTCCAACCATTCGTGCCATCACGTGTCAATTTTGTGCCAGAATCGTATTTAGGACAAACAATATTTATGTTAACAGAATATATTGTCATCCAGGCATGTTCGNCAATTTTGTGCCAGAATCGTATTTAGGACAAACAATATTTATGTTAACAGAATATATTGTCATCCAGGCATGTTCGTTACTATGGTTAATTTATAAATAGCCGTGTTGTGTGTGCAAACTTTGACAACTGATCCCACCTCTTAACGAGCAGACATCACTTTAAATCACAAAATATTTCATTATTATGAACAAGTTGTCCACCCACAGGGGAAAGTCAGGTAATTTCATGTGACAGGGAAATGTCAGGGAATTTTCACACGGAAAATGTAAATAATTTGCTACTCTACCAAAGTTTTTAGTTGTGTGAATACAGGATAATGTATTATGCATTTTAAAATTTCAATTTTTAAGTTTATGAACTGGCAATAATACATTTTTGCCAAGTCATATAGGGTCTGTATGTAAAAAATAAATTATTTTTGTGTGAAGTTGATAGTGTATATTGCAAGAAATATAGATAGGCTGAATGAAATGTTGGCCCTGCTTGCTTGGTCTGTTGCAGTGTCGGTTAATTCTGTCTCTTTGATAGCATATTTGTTATCAGTGGTGGACAAATAGGGTATTGGAAAGTTTTGCTCCTGAAAATTGGTAAGATTCTGCCTAGAAAACAGGGAATTCCAAAATGGAATTTCAGTGGACACCCTCATGAATGAAAATATGTTGTTTGACCATTTCCACAAATTCGTAATATTTCCAGGCTTTACATAAGTTATATAGTAATGTCCAAACTGCTATTTCACAGAAACCACAATCACCATCATATTAAAGGTGTTAATCCAAATTTGCCATCTATAATAAACGGTGCTCCACAGTTTTGTGTTACAAACATGTTAGTCTGCTGAAAGTAAAAGTGCCACAATCTATGATCTCCAGTGCTCGAAGTGTCATCTGCAGGTTACAGGAGTGGTCAAGTGTTTTTTTTTTCCCTTGAAAAATGGTTTGTGTAAAGAGTAATTTACTGCATGAAAAATTGTGTTTCTTGGACTGCATGCACATACGTTTTAGAGTTGTGCCCTAAAATTACACTTATTTCCCTTTATACTTCCACATTATGATTTCTGGCAAATAATTTATTTTATGCATGCATTTNCCTAAAATTACACTTATTTCCCTTTATACTTCCACATTATGATTTCTGGCAAATAATTTATTTTATGCATGCATTTATATTTTTACTTTTATAACCTAGCTATGTTTGAAAAAGAAGTCAATCTGTAAACACTGTAAAATTNCAATTTTGTGCCAGAATCGTATTTAGGACAAACAATATTTATGTTAACAGAATATATTGTCATCCAGGCATGTTCATTACTATGGTTAATTTATAAATAGCCGTGTTGTGTGTGCAAACTTTGACAACTGATCCCACCTCTTAACAAGCAGACATCACTTTAAATCACAAAATATTTCATTATTATGAACAAGTTGTCCACCCACAGGGGAAAGTCAGGTAATTTCATGTGACAGGGAAATGTCAGGGAATTTTCACATGGAAAATGTAAATAATTTGCTACTGTACAGAAGTTGTTAGTTGTGTGAATACAGGATAATGTATTATGCATTTTAAAATTTCAATTTTTAAGTTTATGAACTGGCAATAATACATTTTTGCCAAGTCATATAGGGTCTACGTATATGTAAAAAATAAATTATTTTTGTGTGAAGTTGATAGTGTATATTGCAAGAAATATAGATAGGCTGAATGAAATGTTGGCCCTGCTTGCTTGGTCTGTTGCAGTGTCGGTTAATTCTGTCTCTTTGATAGCATATTTGTTATCAGTGGTGGACAAATAGGGTATTGGAAAGTTTTGCTCCTGAAAATTGGTAAGATTCTGCCTAGAAAACAGGGAATTCCAAAATGGAATTTCAGTGGACACCCTCATGAATGAAAATATGTTGTTTGACCATTTCCACAAATTCGTAATATTTCCAGGCTTTACATAAGTTATATAGTAATGTCCAAACTGCTATTTCACAGGAACCACAATCACCATCATATTAAAGATGTTAATCCAAATTTGCCATCTATAATAAACGGTGCTCCACAGTTTTGTGTTACAAACATGTTAGTCTGCTGAAAGTAAAAGTGCCACAATCTATGATCTCCAGTGCTCGAAGTGTCATCTGCAGGTTACAGGAGTGGTCAAGTGTTTTTTTTCCCTTGAAAAATGGTTTGTGTAAAGAGTAATTTACTGCATGAAAAATTGTGTTTCTTGGACTGCATGCACATACGTTTTAGAGTTGTGCCTAAAATTACACTTATTTCCCTTTATACTTCCACATTATGATTTCTGGCAAATAATTTATTTTGNTTAGAGTTGTGCCTAAAATTACACTTATTTCCCTTTATACTTCCACATTATGATTTCTGGCAAATAATTTATTTTGTGCATGCATTTATATTTTTACTTTTATAACCTAGCTATGTTTGAAAAAGAAGTCAATCTGTAAACACTGTAAAATTNTGCATGCATTTATATTTTTACTTTTATAACCTAGCTATGTTTGAAAAAGAAGTCAATCTGTAAACACTGTAAAATTTGTTTAGCAGCACAATGACAAATCAGCTGATGACAGCATATAAATAAACAATACAACTACTATTTGACCTACCAGCTGATGGCAGAAGGATACATAAGCGAAAAGTAAACATTGGTGCTATTTTCTGCAAAGTAAGCGTCCTCTGCTTTCGGGTGTCTCTTTGGCGGGGGTGGTTCTTCCCCTGTAGGCGAAATCATTCTCTGATGCCATCTCTTGGGGGGCGGCAGGAAGCCGGCCTTGCTGCTGGGCGAGGTGCATCAGCTGCAGGAGCTCAGGCGCAATTTCACTGATGTGATTTACTTGGACCTTCCCATTTAACATGGTTTTATTTAAGGCTGGGGCAATTTAATATATTCTTTTTCCGGGTGCATTATGGTCTCCAGGCATCCACTTTATTATAGGAGACGTAATGTAGGCTTGGATTGCTTTAGTTCAGGGTTGTATCATTTGTAGAGTATGTGGCGCGCATGTGATGATACTTAGTTGCAGCAAAAAAGAATGTAGTCAGTATACGCATCACACATCACTATTATTCCAAATTAAAGGGATTTAAAAAGTGCTCACTTGACCGTGAATAACATATGGAAAGACTACACGACGAGGCGGATGGGCTATCCACGTCAGTTAACCCACTTCATCCACCATTTATAGACCTGCCGGACGGAGTGCCAGGCATGACAAGGAGTGACCGAATCCCCTCTGGGTACTTTATACAGGGTACAGTTGCCCGCCACTTTATTGCAAGCATGAAAAGTAGAACCTTCCTGCACATGCCATTCCTCCCACAGAAGGGGTNACAGTTGCCCGCCACTTTATTGCAAGCATGAAAAGTAGAACCTTCCTGCACATGCCATTCCTCCCACAGAAGGGGGGGGGTATCAGGTGGAGCGACAGGTGGTCAGCTGCTGTCCTTGTGGAGAGCCAGTCTCTGAGTAACCCACCCACACTNGGGGTATCAGGTGGAGCGACAGGTGGTCAGCTGCTGTCCTTGTGGAGAGCCAGTCTCTGAGTAACCCACCCACACTAGCCTGCCTGATCCCCTGAGAAGGAACTCAAGCTGCCAGTCAACTGCTGAGACCTCACTTCACAGCCCTCCCACCAACCTCTTTGCCCCCCTTATTAAAACCCCTGGAGCTGCGCATTCCATCGTCACCTACATCTGACTGGGCCTACTCCTGGTATTGGGAATTGACGCAGCACGACACGCCCAGACACCGGAAGCCGGACATCCACCAGCACCTGTCCAGGCAACCAGTCTCAGCATCCAGCGAGGGGTATCTCTGGGACACCCCTGAAGACTGTAGCCCCTGCATGTGGACCCGTCACAGCACCGCCGTTGCTGAACCTGTATCAGCCCCGGGTGAGGCTTGTGAAAGGTAAGCCAGCAGCCGCCCTTACTCCAGCCGTATTGAGACTTCACCTCGCGGAGCCAAACTGCGTGCCCTACAGATGACCTACCCGTCCTACCCTGTTCAAGGTAATTATTAAGGTCAAGCACCAGATCCTTCAGACTCCACTTCATTAGAGTCTGGCCCGAGCCTGTGTATCTGACCTGACACAAACCTTGCTGGCGTAGATTTAATTGAAAAGGTTTATCCAATTACAGCCCCTTTGAAATAACAACCCTTTTCCTTGGAACCATGAAAGATCTTAGAATCGAGAGTTTACTGTAATACTTTATACAGTTCATCTTAACATACGCCGCTGGTACAATAGCAATCTCAATCAAAACAAACTACTCTTTATATGGTGCCAAACTCGCCATGTACTAATAAAATTTACTACTTTTTCAGCCATTTTCATTGTTTGAATCAACTCAGTGGTATTGAGATTCTGAGTGGACACACACATTGCACACGCACAAGAATTGTGGCGAGTGTCATGCTAACATATGTATTCTACTTTCTGTGCTACTATCCGGCTTTCATTAAAGTAGTTAGTTGATCTATAGATGGAATTGTATGCAGTACATGGAATATNTTCTGTGCTACTATCCGGCTTTCATTAAAGTAGTTAGTTGATCTATAGATGGAATTGTATGCAGTACATGGAATATGACATTTCACTGTAATTCCGTAACAAAACATTGGCTGTTTTGTTTATTGTTGAATAATGGGATTAAAATGCAATGCTTCAATTATAGCGACAGAAAAATGTATGCATTATTTTACATCTTTGAAATAAAATTTCATTATTTTTTTATAATATACCTTACTTACCCGAATGCTAGACAATCTCAGATAAAAATATGAGGCACAATAATTCTAATTATTTTGTTTAATTTTGAATAGAATTTAAAAAAAACTTATCTACCACTGTTACTAAAGAATAAAATCAGAGAAATATGTCCACTGATGCCACTATCTTTTGATGGGAAGTTCTTNTTCTGTGCTACTATCCGGCTTTCATTAAAGTAGTTAGTTGATCTATAGATGGAATTGTATGCAGTACATGGAATACGACATTTCACTGTAATTCCGTAACAAAACATATTGCATACATGCTTCGTAACGTTAAACACGTTCTCCAGAAAACAATGGAAAATTCTGTGGTAGCCATAGACACTATCAGGCGGATGCGTGGTTGCAAGAACAGAATCTAGGACGACGTGCCATCTAACAGAAAACCCATTAGAGTAACAGTGCAGCCACCTAGCAGATCATTAACAACTACATGCTGGCCAAACTGTGTGGCCATCAATTGTGTTATCGTACAGTTTCAGAAAATTCTTGAAATAAGTTTACACATTATACTCAAACAAAAGCAATCTGCAAATTGTATGGCTTAAAAACTTGAATTATGGTTGTAATATATTTCAAAAATGTAGTCAATTATACTGTAAAATAAATAGTGGTCATTTACCCTGCAATTCGGTTTTCAATACAAACACTATGGCTGCGAGCCTGCGATTGGCATTCCAAATGATCACGCATGCATTGGCTGTTTTGTTTATTGTTGAATAATGGGATTAAAATGCAATGCTTCAATTAAGCGACAGAAAAATGTATGCATTATTTTACATCTTTGAAATAAAATTTCATTATTTTTTTATAATATACCTTACTTACCCGAATGCTAGACAATCTCAGATAAAAATATGAGGCACAAGAATTCTAATTATTTCGTTTAATTTTGAATAGAATTTAAAAAAAAACTCATCTACCACTGTTACTAAAGAATAAAATCAGAGAAATATGTCCACTGATGCCACTATCTTTTGATGGGAAGTTCTTTGTTTTGCTTTTCCTGCATGTATTGATGTATTGAACGACTGTTCTGCTGACGCGTGCAGCATTGTTAGTATTAGCAGCACTGCTGTCACATCCCCCCCATCATCTGAAACAAGTGTAGGGTCCCCCAGTAGACACGTGCCACAGGACACGTACCGCGAGGCCAGGCCGTCTGCGGGGGGGAGGGGGCAGGCAGTTAACACATGCCAAGGAAATGCCGAGGTAAGCTAGCAATTTGCCCACGAGGAAATTAAGACGCGTGCCAAGGCGGGCAGCGGCTAGAATATGGCCGACCCACCCTGAAGGTGAGATACGCGGGAGAAAAGGGCTGACAGTGTTTGGCAGTATTGCTGCGCCCCCTCCCCCTCCCCGAGCAAAATGCATGAGAACATGGACACATGCCGAGGTAATGCAGATGNCCCTCCCCGAGCAAAATGCATGAGAACATGGACACATGCCGAGGTAATGCAGATGCTTTCCCCCCTTCCCCCCATCCACCCCGAGGGGACCCGTGAAAAAATGCTGACGGAGTTGACACGTGGAGGAAGGACGGAGTTGTTCAGCGACCTCGCGCAAGGTTGCACCACCCCGAGACGCAAAGTGAGTCAGTCGAGTGAGTCGTGTAGAGCCGTCGGTCGAGGCCGGGGAGCGGACCTCAGCAGAGTCAGTGATGTAGACCAGTTGTAACGCAGCGCCGGAAGGCGGTAGTCAGGTGGGGGCTCGCCATGAGCACCACGCTGGGACGCAAAGTGAGTTAGTCGTGCGACACCGNCCGGAAGGTAATGGTTGGGTGGGGGCTCGCCAGGAGCACCACGTCGGGACGCGAAGGGAGGAGTTGTGCGACGCCGAGAGCGGGAGTCGAGTGGTGGCCTCAAAGAGAGGCGCCACGCTGAGAGAAGAGTCAGGCAGTCGTATCGTGGAGTCATCGAGGAGAGAACCCGGAACAGCCAGTCATAGAGAGCCGTCATCGAGGCCGAAGGGTCAGTCCGAAGAGGGAAGCCAGCTAGACTGAGCCGAGGGCCCATGAAGGGCCGCCCAGCTTACCAGATCTCAACCTACCGCCGAAACATCCAGAACTACAAATACAGCTAAGTACAAGTGTCGTCACTCAAGGGACATTTCCAGACGCCTAGCATTCCCCGCGGCGTCGGAAGCAGTAGCGCGAGTACTTTAAGCCACCCTTAAGGCTCCCAACTCGCGGGGCACCATCTCTGAGTTATGTATATGTGTGTTCTTTTAAACCAAATATATTGTGAACTGAAACACAGAGTGACTACATTATTGTTTACCCTCAGCAGTCAAGGTACCCATAGTCTGTGCCTGGGTAACTCGTTCCCTATGAACCATCCTGTATCTCACAGGTGGCGAGTAGCGTCAGTTCTTTCCAGTTCAGTGAAACAACCCTTTTTTGGTCTGCTAAAAGCCTTGCTGGTAGAATTTGCATTTTTTAAGTTATTCTTTCATTTTTCACCATCTTCAGATGTTGGCGTCAGAAGTCCCGTAATGCTGAGCAGCCACACTGTCGTTGCTTNTGTTCTTTTAAACCAAATATATCGTGAACTGAAACACAGAGTGACTACATTATTGTTTACCCTCAGCAGTCAAGGTACCCATAGTCTGTGCCTGGGTAACTCGTTCCCTATGAACCATCCTGTATCTCACAGGTGGCGAGTAGCGTCAGTTCTTTCCAGTTCAGTGAAACAACCCTTTTTTTGGTCTGCTAAAAGCCTTGCTGGTAGAATTTGCATTTTTTAAGTTTTTCTTTCATTTTTCACCATCTTCAGATGTTGGCGTCAGAAGTCCCGTAATGCTGAGCAGCCACACTGTCGTTGCTTNTTCTTTCATTTTTCACCATCTTCAGATGTTGGCGTCAGAAGTCCCGTAATGCTGAGCAGCCACACTGTCGTTGCTTCATTCTGCATATCTGAAACCATCAATTTAAAATTTTCATTGTGGTAGACCCAAAGATTACAAGAAAGTAAGAACATATGTTCCACATGTTTCCAGATTATCCATTTCATCTGCTACCGCATTTTAATAATTAGCAATGTACGGTGTTCGTGTTCAACGTAAACAATGTCAAAGATGTAATACCAATCTGAATACATCCAAACTTCTGTATTTAGTGTTTGATATATTGAGATGAATGAACTTGCCAACCTTTGTATAGAAAATAATCGTGATTAACTAGGCTAAATGCTAGAATGTGCTGCGGGTAGCTCGAACTAGTAACGTTTTTGGTACATACACCTCTTGCGATATAGATATCTATGACATTTTCTTGCCGACATGTTGACAATATGCTATGTTTACATTATGTTCGCGGTTGCGAAATCGAGTACCGCATGTCAATACTTTGTGGCATTAAAAATAATTATTATTCAACATTTTTGCCAATGAAAACAATATTATTAGCCTAAAAATTAATAACCAACACATATGTATAAATTTTGCTGGAAAATATTTACCAAAAGTCCTGAAATTACCTTAATATGCGAAAGCAAAGCGAATTCTAAATTGTTACCCTTGCCACAGGGAAAAAATCCTCACCTTACAGTCAGGTAAATACGGTAATAGAAATACAGCAGCTGGAAAGTTATCCCAAATCTATGAATCAAACCTTCGTCACCGGAGAGAAGGCAATGGAATTATTTGTTTTAATGGAAAACCATTTTTAATGAACACAAAATTAAATTACCTACTGAAATAAAGTTTCCTACTGAATTGGGTCATTTAGTGGTCTATTATGTATACCAATAATTTTTCTAAGNTTACCTACTGAAATAAAGTTTCCTACTGAATTGGGTCATTTAGTGGTCTATTATGTATACCAATAATTTTTCTAAATGTTAAGTATTGAGTATCGCTGAAGGTATATATTATTGAAAAGTTAACTTATGGAATCAATCAAGGTATCAGTATCAAGAAAATTTGGGTGTCAGCCTATCACTAAAATAAAAAATGGTTCTGTTTACAATTTTTTTTGTTTTACTTTTATGGTTTTACTTGGAATAAGACATTACTTTTTAGTGATTTCATTTTCAATTATGTTGTCAGGACAAAGTTTGAGGAGCAGTATTCTGGTCTGGCACATAGCTTCATGCCCTACTTCTGGATGCCTCGCTGGATACAGGTTGATGACCCCTCTGCAAGATTCATCAGCCACTATTCTGCAGGCGAAACAGTCTGAAATGTGGCAACCACACCCAACATTTTATCAGCAATGCAGTGTCATGAACTAAAAGTGGTGATTTTACCTTTGCTTCAGAATATTTGGACGTTGAATTACTGAAATACTGACATGGGGTCTAATAACAGTCTCGAATACCTAATATTTTCATACATAGCGTGTTCATGTGTATAACACACTCAATAGTTTATTAAAAAGAATGTTAAAAAAAATAATACAGTATATTTACTCAATATCACCAAAAGTTTGTGATCTGTGTTTTGAGTATGTGTTCTTTTATTTTCCTTTAGTGGTTGTTTTTCTCCAGCTTTTGAGTGTGATGATTGTGATCTGTATGCTCAATAATGCAGATAGTTTTTTTAATTAGTCAAACTTGGATCTGGGTTCCTCCTTTGGGAAATTTGAAAATTGGGTTTAAAAATGCTAGTGGTTTTAAGCATATTTTTCAAGTTATCTTCAGGTTTGCACCGGGTTTTCAATTTTAAGGGTGTCAGAAACTTGAAAATGTATGCGAGATGTATTGTGTATTTAGTGGCACAGTCTTGAGTAAGGCTTTGTTCTAAAGGATAAATAATTCCTGATTTATTCTCCTCCATTCTGTCAATCTGATAACTTGGTCCTACATTTGGGGTAATGGTCAATCACTTGCTTTGTAATAAAAATGACAATTGTGATAGAATCAAACCCAGCAGGTCGATTACAGATATTTCTGCAGGAGACGTATCATTCGTATGACAGCCTCATTAAGACGCCATGCTGAAAAACCGATTACGTTTCTTACTTAACTGCCCCGTCTTACCTAAGGCGTCATAACTATGACTTGTGTTCCCCATAAAATCTGCGTAAGTTGGTATTACTGATGCTTTGGATATTTGCTTATTGGCCAGTAAACGAGAAAAACATATTTTTCTAACTTTAAACATTTTGCGGTCTTTCACTGCAAAATGTAGTTACTACCTTAATTCATTCCAAATGTGATTAATTTTGACTTCTAAGAACTATCAACATATCTGCCGTAACACACATTAAATATACAGTAGAACCATGATAAAATGAATCTGAAGGGAACATTTTCTATGTTCACTATAGAGGTGAAACTTTATAACTGGGAAAGCATTTTGCAATGGAAATATATACTCACGAGGAAAACTTGAATGCATCTAAGTCATAACTTCAGTATGAGTAATTACTAGAATTTTGAACACTTCAGTTTATTTTAGCCAACAGTCATATGGGCTATGTCAAAATTTAAACTGCAAAGATTTTAATTAAAATACATTATACTTGGCAAAATAATATACAAAATTAAGGTAGTAATAAATTTATGTACATACNAGTCATATGGGCTATGTCAAAATTTAAACTGCAAAGATTTTAATTAAAATACATTATACTTGGCAAAACAATATTTGATAATCTTGATAAAATGTTTATAGACAAACTAAAAAACACAACTTAGCCAAACTGGAGTTTTACATTCTACTGCAGTTCACATCAGGCAACAGACTTTACATAAAAATATAAATCACACAGATTTTCACTAAAATACATTTTGCATAAACTCATTTCTTTAAACAATATACAGTAAGCTACAAAAATTATATACCAAATTTGTATACAGACTTGACGATCTAATTACATGAAATACATTTGAATGAAATAATTACTAAGAATTATGCTGCAGTTTACGCTAAAGCACTGGGTAAATTTATGTTTATCTCTTTTTTTTTTTTTTTTTTTTAAGTTACTAATTTTCTTTAGCTTAACAGTTTTTAGGGATTGTGAAAACAGAAACTGCTCCAAATTTAAAACACTTTTCCACACATGGCCTGGAACTTCAGTGTAACTCTGTACAATTCCAAAACCATCCACAGCTTCAGCACATGTTGGCTTAGGTGCTTTTTGTTATTCTTCTTCTTCCTCCTCCACCTCTTCTATTTCCTCACTTTGTTTCTTCATCTGTTCATCGCACAGCTCTTGAAATGTCTTTTGCTTAGTATTCTGAGAGAAGGTTTGGCAACAATAATTTCCATGCATCATCATCATCATCATCTTGCCCCACATTTTCAGATTTGCCACTTACTGTTTTGTAAACAATATTAAATTGATCCAGCCAGCCATTGGATGCATGGAAATCAATNTTTCAGATTTGCCACTTACTGTTTTGTAAACAATATTAAATTGATCCAGCCAGCCATTGGATGCATGGAAATCAATGTTAAGCATAAGTGTTATTTGCTCTGCCTTTTCTCTTATTATCCCTCCAGGAATATTTAGTGCCCTTTGTTGTTTAAACCATTCAATTAAGGGTTCTTCAATGTCAGAGGATTTACTTTTCTTTACCCGTTTGATGTTCAGTGATGTATTTTCAGCTTGAGAAATTAACTCGTCCCGTTTACTAAATATTGTGAATGTTGCAAGTCCCAATTCCTTGACAATTAATACGTGCGGCACAGAGGAATTAGTCGACCTTTTCAATTATGCCCAGTTTATCTTTAATGGATAACGATTTGCATTTATTTCCATGATCGTTCCTCATTTTAAAAAGACGTNAATTATGCCCAGTTTATCTTTAATGGATAACGATTTGCATTTATTTCCATGATCGTTCCTCATTTTAAAAAGACGTACCTTAGCACAGATGCAACAGGAAACACACTTTTATTATCAGTGTTAAAAATAACGAGCAGCAGCAGTTACGGTCGGTACCGCTGTAAAGCACACTTTTTTTAAAGTAAAATAAAAAAATTCTGGTGTGCGCTACAAGGGGAAAATTCAAAGGAGGTGAAGCAGTGGTCGTAAACTGTCCGGAGATACTTGAGGATGATAAAGTACAGCGGAACAGTCTGTCGTCTATCCTTTCCCGTTTCTCTCAATACCCCTTCTTGTCGCCCTTCCTGCCCATGCTTTACCACAAGTTACTCGTTCGCCCTCCCGGCAACAAAGCTCTCTCTCAGGCATTTCCATTTCCCCTCCCTTGGCTATCTGTTGCCAATCGATACTTCCACAAGCTTTCTTTTTTTTGTGCATGGAAGAGGGTTACAACAGTTTAGAACTAGGTAGACGGGAAAGACACTTTTTTTTTTTGGGAGGAGTGTGCGACACTTACGCACGTCACTGCGTAAAAGAGGGGCGGGGGGGGAATAAGCCGCTGCCCACCCCATCTGCTGGCATTCTTCTTTTAACGGCCTTCACATGGTAACATGTTTTTGTGGTCATCGTAAATTGGTATGCATTAGATAAAACTTTAAACTGTTAATACAGTTTTTCAATTGTGGTATTTGTATTTCAATTTGAGAAAACCCACAAGGTACACTCACTTTATGAAAGGGTATTTTTTTGTGACGTGTTGGCTAACCTGACAAAACATAAACACGGCAAACATATGTATTTCTGCAGTGATACATACTTTCCTACATACAANGGGGGGAATAAGCCGCTGCCCACCCCATCTGCTGGCATTCTTCTTTTAACGGCCTTCACATGGTAACATGTTTTTTGTGGTCATCGTAAATTGGTATGCATTAGATAAAACTTTAAACTGTTAATACAGTTTTTCAATTGTGGTATTTGTATTTCAATTTGAGAAAACCCACAAGGTACACTCACTTTATGAAAGGGTATTTTTTCGTGACATGTTGGCTAACCTGACAAAACATAAACACGGCAAACATATGTATTTCTGCAGTGATACATACTTTCCTACATACAAGTAATAATAATAAGACAAATTTTCTGTGATAAAAAATTTGTAACCAGTGGAAAAGATGTGCCTTGAAAGGTGTAATGTATTCAAGAGAGCGCTTCGTAGTACACAGGAAAATGTTTCTCAACATTTACAAAGGATTCGCTGTATCCAACAAGTTAACACACAACCTAAAATAAGTTTGGTGGGACCAAGGCTTGAACTTAACTATGGGTGGGAATTCATTGTAGAAGGGTACGTTATAAATGAGTTACACTGTAGTATAAACAAAATGTATGATACAGGCATTATTAATAAGCATTGCAATTCATATTGTAATTGCCCGCTTCGACTAACTTTACGGAAGATTGATGCTCAAAATTTGTTTTGGCACCGGTGAAAGCTTTAGATGATAATTTTTCATGAGTTAAAATGCCTTCGTATACGAAGATGTTAACTTGGACGTCTCACTGTACTGTTTGAGTATAGCTAATGACGAGCTGTCATCTATAACGATCCCCTTCACCAAACTCAGACAGCAGGGAAGTTTGTGCCATTGACTTGATGGGGTTTATAGGGGGGGCAGGACGGGCTGGTTTTGGTAATTCTATTATGGTCTATTATGGAGGTTCTGGTTTGGGTTCGGGCTGGTGTATAGCTTGGTGCCAAATCCAGATGACTGACTACTCTGTCAGTGGCTGTAGGCCGTGTGGTAGAGACAGTCTTTTTTGGTGGTGTTGGCGGCAGTGGTGAAATGGCTCGTGAGGTATGCCACAGTAGATCAAATTGGAGACTGCGGTTCCCGCTTGCTGTGCTGGCTGGAATCCCCTTCTTGCATGCTACTTCCTCTCGTTTCCAGGTGTACACCTTGGCAGCACCCCTCTCTCCCCCTAACAACTCCCCAACCAGGGCTAGCCCCTGCTTGGCCGCCTTATTTCGCCCAGCTTGGTGACGAGGCATAGGAATTACTACAGAAGAATGGTAGAGAGTGGGTGTTCTGTGGAGGCGGGCACAACCTGAAGGAAATAGGAGTCAGAAGGTAGGTTATTCAGGTAGGCCTAGCTGTTGGCCTCCAGGCAAGAGACTTGGCAGGCGGGAAGTTGCAGACAGACCCAAACATCTGTTTGTAGGTATCAACAGTGGGGTAGGGGCGTTCACTCCCATGCTACACAGTAAGGCAGGAAGTCACCAGATCAGCATATTACGTAAAGTCAGATCTCCCTGTAGGGGTCGGCTGCTGGCCCCCTGCGAGCGGGTTAGCTGGGCGGAAGTCGCTGTCAGACCTAAGCACTCACAGAAAGGTTACAACAATCGAGAGAACCACCACTCCGAATAGGTGGAGGGGGGAGGGGTTCCAGAGGAGGAGGAGGATGGGATTTAGAGGTCAGCACGTACCTGCTCCTGCAAGAGTGTAAGTGGATAATGGGTTGAAACGGGAAATAGCAGAGGAGACAAGTTGCAGAAAGAAAGTGTCTGAGTGTGATAACTCGACCAGCTTGGTTTATGACTGTTTATTACCATGATGAGACACACTCATAACCCAGCCTGTACCCTGACCGAGGCCTGAGGGGTTGACCTAGGATGCCAACCAAGGTGCAGTCTCTCGTCACGGTAGACACGGAGGCGCGGGGGGTGAGCATAACCCCAATCATGCGGTAACGTGGACTCGTTACTGCTATGGCAAGGCTAGCGAGGTAGCCGAAAAGCGCAGCAGGCTTCATGTGCTGTTAGGCAGCTGCTGTTCTAGTTCATAGACGAAGAGCTGGCTGGTGACAAGTGTAGGCTTGGCGTGAATGCACAGACAGGCAGTGATTCGTCTGGCAACTGGATGGTGGCGATGAATGCATCTGGACAGAGTGATGTCCTGCAACTACGTTGCGTGAATCAGCCAGTGGTTGAAGTAGTATGTACGCAGCCGGGCAGAGTGATGTTCTGGAACAGAGCTGCGCAAGTCAGTCTCGAACTCGGGGCTGCGAACCTCTTATATACACAGTCCACAGGGCCAGCGAGGGGTTTAGCGGTGCGGCAGAGATGAGAGAGAGACGTGATAAAGGACGACGAGAATGGCCGAAGCAGGTGGCTCGCTTCCCCTTCGCTGCCAGGACTGCAGGGATAAGCGGCCCTCTGTGTTTATCAGGTTGCAGCTAACAGGAGGCAGGCGCTCCACTTCTGTAACCTCATGCGATGCGCTCTTTGGCGTGTAACTGCTAGGTCTCTTCTGGAGGGGGCCACGGCTGTGGTGGAGGTTAGGGTAGATTATGATGCCCATGGCATGTCAAACGTACNGGCAGGCGCGGAGGACAAACATCCTCCTTGGTGGTGACTGGACTAGATCTCATTGACATCTTGATGAAGTGTGTGTGTGTGTGTGTCTCTCTCTCTCTCACGCACACGTGCACACACACACTTGTGTCCGGTCAAGCAACAGGGATGGGAATTAAAATGGTCAGCATGATGAAAAGGCTTGCACTTACTGGAGGGAGAATCTGATGGATCCTCTTCCCTACCCTCAGGAACGGGACTGTGGAACAAACATGGATAAAGGCCGGGGTGCATGCAACTAATATATCCCATTAGTTAAAGTTAATTCTTGAAACGGGATTTTTGGTAACAACATTTTCACAGCCCATTGCGAAGCTAATGAAAAGAAAGAGAACATTTAAGTTTTATTACATTGAATCCTAGCCTTAAGGGATTAGCTAGTTTCACTGCGGACACGAACTAAGCTCATTTGCGGTAAAGTTTATTAGCTGTATCTGCGTTAANAAGGGATTAGCTAGTTTCACTGCGGACACGAACTAAGCTCATTTGCGGTAAAGTTTATTAGCTGTATCTGCGTTAGCAAACTGATTACTAGTGTAAAGTGGTACTAAAACTTGGGCAGTGAAGTCAGAAATTTTGTTTGTGGTTGGCAAACCCTATCGCATAGAAAATAGAAGCTGCTACAGGGTACAAAATACAGAGAAAACAAAAGTTAGAATGGAACCAGCAATTCCAGATTGCTTGAATTAGAAAGTCTTTGTTAATGTGTCGTGCTTCACAAAGTTTTGTTCAGGTAGGAAAGTTTTCAATTATTGCAAAAGAATACATAAGGTCACTATATTACGTACAAAACTACAAGGTTCATAAGGTAAGGGTACAAGAATTAATGCATAGGTAACATAAAGTGAAAGGNTATATTACGTACAAAACTACAAGGTTCATAAGGTAAGGGTACAAGAATTAATGCATAGGTAACATAAAGTGAAAGGTTTACATTTGTGGTAGGTGTATGCAATGTTCACACAAAAGCTCTGACAACACACTTTAGGTGATTGTGCAACTTTTGACACTGCGATTATTTACACACTACGTAAAGAAGAGTATCTTGGTTCCATGTAAAGAAGGTAAAGTATCAGCTTGGCTGAAGGCTATTGTGGCTCGAGTTACTCAACGGTTTTCCTGGATAACAATTATTTACACAGAGGCAATCTAGGTTTGAATGGTAACATCCATGTGTATGAGATTCATTGTCTGATGAGAATAAAATAAAATAAACGACCCAAAGAGTCCATGATACNGTGCATTATCTGATGAGAATAAAATAAAAGACCCAAAGAGTCCATGATACAGATATGACACAAAACAGTTATAATAATTCTTTCATATAGAATGTAGTACTAAAATCTACAGCTAGATTCTTATGTCGGACATCCTCCCACCTAATTTGCATTTCTATCCATAATTTCAAATTACTGAAACAACAACTAACTGGGAACAATGATACTTATCCTGAACAATCAAGTCCCACAGCAATAAAAAGCGTAGAAAAAGTAAAGTCTAAAAGTTCATTCTTTCTGGTGTGTTCACCACACGTCCACATCTGGTCTTCTGCTCAAATATCCTGTTCCAGTTTCCAAAAACCCCGGGACACCTTTCAAAACCGGCTGACGACAGGAAGGACTTTGTTTTTTGTCCAGCAGTTTCACAAACTACTATAACTTACTGCTTTATATATCATAACATTGTAGCTCCAATGGATACACTTGTTGAATGGTGCAATAGAATACTCCATTGGAAGTTCTTAGTTGTAGCACCCNCATTGTAGCTCCAATGGATACACTTGTTGAATGGTGCAATAGAATACTCCATTGGAAGTTCTTAGTTGTAGCACCCTCACTTGTCCATCACGACCTTCAGATGTTCAATAACAGCTAAAGGCCAGTCCAACTTTTTGAGGCTGTCTGATCAAGTGAGGGCGACTTCCCCCACTTCTGGTTTTATGCCTCTTCGTCCAAGTGATATTTTCAAGATACTACGAACGNCGTCCAAGTGATATTTTCAAGATACTACGAACAAGATACTACCATCACAATCAAGAACACAAACATCTCGTAAATCTTGCAAAAACATGGAGGGCATTGGTGGTACTAGATCTGCATTGTCATCAAACAGGTAAGTTAGAGGAGAATAAATTTGTGCTTCGTAATTGCAAATTATGGTTTGAAGTTCTTCTGATGTCAATGCAGTTCTTCCAAATGTTCGTCGAAGTAACTGTTTGACAAAGCTTACGAGCCGTTNCATTGTAGCTCCAATGGATACACTTGTTGAATGGTGCAATAGAATACTCCATTGGAAGTTCTTAGTTGTAGCACCTTCACTTGTCCATCACGACCTTCAGATGTTCAATAACAGCTAAAGGCCAGTCCAACTTTTTGAGGCTGTCTGATCAAGTGAGGGCGACTTCCCCCACTTCTGGTTTTATGCCTCTTCGTCCAAGTGATATTTTCAAGATACTACGAACGAAAACCTTTTTCTTACCATCACAATCAAGAACACCAACATCTCGTAAATCTTGCAAAAACATGGAGGGCATTGGTGGTACTGGATCTGCATTGTCATCAAACAGGTAAGTTNAACATCTCGTAAATCTTGCAAAAACATGGAGGGCATTGGTGGTACTGGATCTGCATTGTCATCAAACAGGTAAGTTAGAGGAGAATAAATTTGTGCTTCGTAATTGCAAATTATGGTATGAAGTTCTTCTGATGTCAATGCAGTTCTTCCAAATGTTCGTCGAAGTAACTGTTTGACAAAGCTTACGAGCCGTTNTGAAGTTCTTCTGATGTCAATGCAGTTCTTCCAAATGTTCGTCGAAGTAACTGTTTGACAAAGCTTACGAGCCGTTCCCAAAAACTACCCCACAATGCTGCAGGAGGTTGGTTGAACCTCTAATAGATCCTTTCAGTGGTGCTGTAAGTGGTGATTTGTTCCCAGTTCAATGCAGCACACATGTTCTCTGCTCTTCTGAAGTTGGTACCATTGTCACTTTACCACTTTCGGCCGACCATGTTGTGCTAAAAAAACTACAAGAAGGTAATAATTATGTTTCTGTTGATATGGATGGCACTAGTTTAAGAAGGATAGCTCTATAGACTGGACAGGTAAATAAGCGAATACACATCTTCTGTCCATCTCGTAGAATGAAGGGTCCAGTAATATCTATTCCAGTTACTTCAAAAGTTGAGGCATCACTAACCCTCAGATCTGGTAGTGGTGGAGAGTAGGTATCAAAACTTCTCGCATTGAATCTTTGACAAATTACACACTCATCCGCGAAAGGTTTTGGATTATCGAAGGACAACAAATGGTCCGTAGAGTTATACAAACTCCACGAACTATTTGTCGTCCTTTGATACTCCAAAACCTATTCGTGGATGAGACTCGGGAGACTATGTGCTCCCACTTGGTCGGATTTACAGTGCAGGTCGTAGACGAGTCTTTCCACGACAGGATGTTTAGAGGGCAGAACCATGGGTGCCCAAAACCCAGCTGTATCTCCTGTTCATTCTGTTATTATGAGTCCATGTGAGGCTTTTTCAAGTCGTAATACAAATAGGGATCATCAACAAGAGGTGTAAATGACTCATCTTGCACCAACCGTATAACAGTTTGTTCTGCCCTTCCCAGCTCCTCTGAAGAATGGTGGCCAATTATTTTCAACCGTATCAGACGACAGTTATTCGCAAAACATAGTTAGGTTGGTTAGTATGACCGTTACTGCTCGTATTTTGAGAAGTACTAGTACATCTAGCTGTTATTCACCTTCGTGTATATCAATATGATGGATCTCGTAGTTCTTTCTTGTTCTGCGAATGAATTCTTTTACTTGAGTGGCCTGGCCCATGCATATTTATGCAATACTTTGCTTGTGCGAATGAAGGCTACCGCTACATTNTGCTCGTATTTTGAGAAGTACTAGTACATCTAGCTGTTATTCACCTTCGTTTATATCAATATGATGGATCTCGTAGTTCTTTCTTGTTGTATTTCTTGTTCTGCGAATGAATCTTTTACTTGAGTGGCCTGGCCCATGCATATTTATGCAATACTTTGCTTGTGCGAATGAAGGCTACCGCTACATTNTCTTTTACTTGAGTGGCCTGGCCCATGCATATTTATGCAATACTTTGCTTGTGCGAATGAAGGCTACCGCTACATTTTGACCATAATATACACATTTTATGGTCAAAATGTAGCGGTAGTCTTTATTCGCACAAGCAAAGTATTGCATTTTGATCAGGTCGTATTGGAATGTATCGCCCAGCCCTTTCATGGCGTGCTTTCTCTGAGGATAATTCCTTCAGACCGACCTGTGCAGTTCCCCAGAAATGACATATTTCATCATCGCACGACATAGCCAGTTTCGACGAGCTCTTCGATGATGGATATCATCTCATTGGTGTGCGACCAGTTCCCCGCAAACTGTGAATCAACTAGTAGTAGTCTATCTTCTGCAGCATACCCAATCCAATAGCTTCGATCAATCGTAGAAACAGTCGTGTAACAATGCCGAATTTCGCATGTATCCTGTCCTTAAATCGTTGTGTTGCAGGGTTGTCATTCGCATAATGAGCACGACTGGGCTGTAGCAGGCAGTGGTACTTGCGCAAATCCGATTCGGTGTAGCATCCGGGATGGCTACGAAATAAAAGTTCGCATAGGCCTTGCATGATCTTCACTTTGCGCTCGCCGATCTGCACCACACCTTCTTGCAAAAACAACACTTCCTTGTTTCCGAGAAACCATCTTTCGTCACGGTGTCGCAAGCCATACTTCTTGTCACTGTTCCGATCAGAGTAAGAAGCGATGTAGTGCACAACCAGGGTGCTCACCTCTGATATGTGCTCTAGTGTTCGTTTTCATTCCAGTACACGCAGCAAATCGATTAGAGGCAGGTCATCTTCGTCGTTAGTGATGCTCCCTTCCGATTCAGGCAGTTCCGAATTTATTTTCTATTTATGTGCCGGGGTCGGCCCTTCTACCTTGATTTCACGTTTGACACCCGGCCGAAGCAAAGCATCCTCCTAGCATCGACCAAGTCCGTCGAGGTGTCGGGTGATCGGCTTGTAAGCCTCTTCCCTTCGATTCTCAAAAGTTAGTCTGTTACTTTCGCGAGTAGATATTTCGCGTAAACAGCTTCGATAGCCCACTGCAGCTAAGTCCCCTGTTCGGTTCGGTGCAGTCTGCCATTTTTCATAGGATGGAATAAGCACACAGGTATATACGTATTCACTCTCGAGTTGAGGAAAACAGAACTCTGAATCCTTCCCAGTCAGTAGATACACACATCCAGCACCTTCTTGCTATGCCTTGCAACATCGGTTTGCTCAGCCAGTTTGGACGTTATCATATTTTGAAGAGCCATCAATTATTTCCGTGTCTGCAAATTCGACACATTAATCAAATCTACTATCAGTGTCTCCGCACTTCCTAGGTGCTGGTCCACAGCAACCAAATCTTCCATCACTTCATTTTTCACGCTATCGATATTTTTACCAAGAAGCGACAGGCCCCTATGAAGAGTATCGAGGTGAGCTTCTGTCAACCCATTTCCATCATAATCTGAGCGTAGACCATGTCCGAACTTATAAATGGTGTCGTGACTCATGATCGGCGTCTTACTTTAAACTGAGCAAAGGCACTACTGTACCTTTCCTTATACTGGCGAATCCATATTGATCACAAATATCCTGTACTCCTCATTCCAGCACAAAGAACACATATCCTTAAATTCTGCAAACNCGAATCCATATTGATCACAAATATCCTGTACTCCTCATTCCAGCACAAAGAACACATATCCTTAAATTCTGCAAACGCAATTTCCATATTGACATAGTCGTCATACACATGCCGCAAGTTGGTATTGTCCATGCAAAATAACACGATGAATTTCACATTATCGTGTAGTAACTGTTTTGGCACGCTCGAGTAAGTTTGACTCAAGTGTACATAGTCCACGTTCGCATGGTGTCCTATGCAAGTGTGTTTCTCACATGCAACATCGTATAAAATAAATACAGAGTTTGTCAATCTTCAGTTGTTGGCACGACAGCTTCGTTATCACTGCAAGGGAAATATTGCAAGTCATCCACGGCCTGCAGACACAGGCTAGATTCTGGTATTTAGGTTGCTGAAAAATTTAGAGTACAGGTGTATATTCTCGAACCTAAGGCTATTCGGTTCCTCCAGCACACTCAAAATCACACACGTCATGCCGCAACCTGATGGTCTACAAATCATTCCTCGTGGTATTGGGCAACAGCATGTAGTGATGTGCATCAAGTGAGGTTTCCACATCTTCCTTGGTGTTGTGGATGGGAAGACTAACATCTTGCTTGATTATCTCCATAATACTGAAACAAATTGCGTAAACGGTGGGTGTATATCGGTTCGTAGTGAATTAGCATGAGCTGACTCGTAGAAGAAAGATCAAATCTGGAAGAGAGATCGTCGATACACTGATCAACAATCTATCTTTCTAGCTGTACAGTCTCGGGTACATGTTCTGTGGGTCGGGAACGAAGCAAGCAAAATGGTTGGCATGTGGCAACACAGGCATTAACGCACTGGACGAGGCGTGCAAGTGGCACAATATCGCCTATTCACAAAACAAGGATTTCCAAGACAGGCACCAGCAGACAAGCTACTCGCCATAGGGCGGACGAAATACATCGTGCACCGGAGACTGGACTCGGTGACAAAATAGCATTGTGGGGGGTTTCCAACCCGATGAGGGCCAAGGCGAAGATGGGAATTGAGGCGAAGAAAGCAAGACGATGTTCCAAGAGAAGAGGGAAGAAAAATATGGAAGGATTCCTTCCCGCCTTGATACCTGTATTGGTGCCCTGGGCGGTATTGCCAGGGCCATTACTAATATCGTTATCGAATTGAAATGAACATCAAATGAATGTAAGCAATTGGAGGAAAACCATCCCTACAACCGTACATTGGAAGCTATCGCTATGGATAAAAAAAAAAAAGTAAGGACTTTACATACGTCGATCATACCGAGGAGGCGGAGGTGCAAGAAAGAAAAAGCATTGCAGCAGAAAGAGACGCCAATGAAATCTCAACCGAAACAGCCGCAAAGCCACTCATGTACATGGATTTGGAATTGTTTGGGCAGAAATTGAAGATAACTTTTTTTGCAGTGTTTTCATTCAAGATGTTTTGCGCTCCCACCACCCCCCACTGCACCCAAACCATTTTCGGCCCTTCACCAACACCACCAAATCCCCTATAAACATCACGAATGTATCATAATGAATCTCAACACAACTGTAGGGTCTGGTACACACTGGGTATCTTATGTCTAAAATGCAGTATACTATGATAGTTTCTGTAATTTGCGTCCTCCACCCAAACTGCGGTGGTACCTGAAAGGATCTATGCTTACCTACAATTAAGAGAGGGAGCAGATGCCAAACACGTGGAACTGTGGACACTTGTGCCTTCACTGTCTGGTGCGGTGGAATAAAAAATCGTACCTGTATCAGAGTTTGTTGCCATTACATAAAGGTAATTCACACCTTTATTCGTTGGTCTGTATGTCTGCGTCCATAATTCTAAGTGGTAAGACATTCGAGCTGAGGGCGACATGACATTTTACCTGCCCCTGGAGCTGGATGATAAGTGGGTCGTTGGACTGACATATTTACAAACTTACAACTCCATACCCCACATAGAATAAAATGTGAATTCAACATTCCGGAACGTACTGGCAGGATACATAAAGGAAATAAGCATTCCCACTGGGACATTGCTAATTCCATCAAGAAATCTGTGCCATTGGATGCAACTTTCGAACTACATGGTAACCCAAACATGTTGAAAACAGATATAGTTTGCAGTGCCTGAGTCGATTTCACCAAACCAGATACTTTGGGTCCCATGCTGGGGTTCGAGTCGCGAATCTACGAAGCTGGTAAAACTAACGAATCGTCACAGTCAGTGAATGTGATACAAATAAACTGCAATTTGGCGAGCAGCTGCTACGTCAATAATAAAACCAGCTATATGCTGCACTAGTTCGCCCCAACAGCATTACCAGGTTATAAACTGGTCGAAGTTCCGAACAGCATCAGTTTGGTTCTCGTGATCGTGAAGAGCACACACAGTGGTCGTGACAATCCTTGATCAGAACGATAAGTAGATAAATTTCAGGAACGAAAAAATCACTTTGCACTTGCAACTATGGGATTGAGTTTCGTGAGACGAACCGTGCANTAGATAAATTTCAGGAACGAAAAAATCACTTTGCACTTGCAACTATGGGATTGAGTTTCGTGAGACGAACCGTGCATAAAGTCGAGCGCAGCACCAAACCCTCTACCAGTAGAGCTTGAGACACAGGCGTGTTAATACATGCAGACGAGAAGTTTATATGTAGTCTAGGGTTCCTGATACAGTGCAAGATATTTACACTCTGCCTTCGCAATAGTTCTTGCATATCCGAGGTTCTCTCACAAAACACGACAGGATCCGCCCCACGAACACTGCATTCGTTCACAATGATATACTCCACCTTTTACAGCAAATAATGTACTAACTGAATTGTGTTACTATTGACGAAACGTGGGATGTGGGCACGCCCATTACCATAAAAACTACTCTCGCTGACACTTCNTGAATTGTGTTACTATTGACGAAACGTGGGATGTGGGCACGCCCATTACCATAAAAACTACTCTCGCTGACACTTAACAACCTCGTCATGTTAAAAATGACAAGATGGGGAATGAAAGATGGCAACGAAGTTCCCATCTTTGCGGAAGGCAAGTTCGAGGTGAGCGTGCCACTATCGATGATACTGGGTTTCGCCGAGATTATAAGGAGGTAATTAAAGAGTCAAGCAAGAAGAGGTGATAATGCTGGCCACTTCGCATCTTCATTAAGTGTTGGGAGCCAGAGAAAGAGTGGTTCGTTCCTCCACGTGACTCCAAGCACACGGGAAACTGTGAAGCTACTAAACTACGTCAAAATAGGAAAAAACGTTCGGCATAATTTAAAGTTTGGTTACTTGTCGGGTAGCTTCCATCTTCCACGCAAAACCACTGGGCCGCGAAGACTTCTTCAAACACAGAAAAAACCCACTACATCATACTGGCATTTAAAACGAACAAGCAGCACATCTCGGCGAACAAATCGACTATCGACCACTGCAACGTCGAGAATTTAGAAATATATTTGAATAGCGAAAGTTATCCATATGTGGATTTAAACACTTCCTTCGACCAAGAAGGATTTACTTTGCCGTATCACCTGTATACCTAGTTTCAAGCATCCTGCTAGACGCGAGTATTACTCCATCCTGAGTCCGAAAAAATTCAGTGAAAAGGTGCCATTGTTGATCTTCGACACATCCAAACAAAACGAGCGAGTTCAAAATGGCGTGGTAGATTGTCGTATAGAAATAATTGCTAAGGAAAACATGCCTGCGAATATAGCGGAATACTGTTTGATTTTCCACGACAGAGTAATGAGCTACAGCTGTTTTTCGGGGGTGGTGAACATGGTGAGCTAAGCATATAATAACAGGATTGTCACCTCTTCGTGCATCAGTTTGTATTAGGAAGTACTGTAATCTGCAAGGCTTCCAAAGCCAGAGCGGCTACGTGCTCAAGGAGATTGCTGTGTCCTACGACCACGCTGGTAAAATTTTCACACGCTTTTTCCACTCCCCTTTTTCGTGGAAACTGTTGGACGAGAAAAGCAAGAAGACGAATGACTGGCTGCTCAAGTACCACTGTGGTCTGGAGTGAGATGGAGGCAAGATTATGTACCACCAAGTGGGAAACATGCTGCGTGACTTGCTTATGCAGTACCCGCGAGGGCCGATTTATTTATATGGTATGGTCTGAGCAGAAAAATTGGCTGAGCTACTTGTGCGAAAACGAATTGGAAATAATTGATGTGCAGTTCGAGTGAGGATGTCCTTCGCTGCACAAGCTGGCAAAACATTGAGATGATCTGCAGCAACATTTTTGCGACAGGTCAAAACTTGACTACATGTGTTTGGAGAAATGTGCAGCATTTGCGCAAATGGTGTGCTTTGTTCTTGTACCGGGAATCTGTGGTCTATGACTACACACATCACCCAAATCAGCCTGAAATGTAAGATAATTAATTATTTTGTGCGGTTGCGTACCTACATGGCACTTACATTATATAAGATGGAAAAATCTACGAGCTCATTTAGTCTCTGCTTAGAGGTCTGATTACCACCATGGTTTCTTTCTGTCCTTCAAACATTTACATAAATGCCAAACCAGACTGTGGTAGCATGGAGTATAGTTTCATCGCAGAAGATGGATATCTGCTCACCTACACCGAGACCTACGATCGTGGCGACATGCACGACTGGCGATTCACGCATTTTTCAGTTGCCTACGAAGCATCGCAGTTTTAAGTGGACTGTCCAGGAGCATCAGCCTACATCGTGGACCAAATAATCTCCCCATACAGACTCATGCTACCATCCACGTGCCAGACTGTGGGGTGTCACATTGTCCTGCTGGAGTTGTCCACATCCGTCGNCATGGAGTATAGTTTCATCGCAGAAGATGGATATCTGCTCACCTACACCGAGACCTACGATCGTGGCGACATGCAGGACTGGCGATTCACGCATTTTTCAGTTGCCTACGAAGCATCGCAGTTTTAAGTGGACTGTCCAGGAGCATCATCCTACATCGTGGACCAAATAATCTCCCCGTACAGACTCATGCTACCATCCACGTGCCAGACTGTGGGGTGTCACATTGTCCTGCTGGAGTTGTCCACATCCGTCGGAATGCACAATGGATATGAATGGGTGCAGGTGATCGGACAGGATGCTTACGTATCTTTCACCTGTCAGAGTCGTATCTAGACGTATCAGGGGTCCCATTTCACGCCAACTGCACACGCCCCATACCATGACAGAGCCTCCACCAGCTTGAACAGTCCCCTGTTGACATGTAGGGTCCATGAATTTATTAGGATGTCTCCATATCCGTACACGTCCACCAGCCCGATACAATTGCAAACAAGACTCGTCAGACCAGGCATCATGTTTCTAGTCATCAACAGTCCAATGGCGGTGTTGGTAGGCCCAGATGAGGCGTAAATCTTTGTGTCGTGCAGTCAACAACGGTACACGAGTGGGCCTTCGGCTCCGAAAGACCATATCAATGATGGTCCGTTGAGTAGTTCACACGCTGGCACNACAAATCCAATCTGCGCCAACTTGAGAAAGGGTTGCACGTCTGTCACGTTTAATGATTCTCGTCAGTCGTCGTTTGTCCCATTCGTTCACGATTTTTTTCCGGCCACAGCGATGTCGAAGATTTGATGTTTTACCGGATTCCCGATATTCATGGTACATTCGTGAAATGGTCGTATGCGAAAATCCAAATTTTATCGCTACCTCATAGAATGCTATGTCCCATCTCTCGTGCACCGACTATAACACCACGTTAAAACTCACTTAAATCTTGATAACCTGCCATTGTAGCAACAGTAACCGATATAGTAACTTTGCCAGGCGCTTGTATTCTTATATAGGCGCTGCCGACCACATGGCGTGACTCTGGTTGGTTCCATACCTCTGTTATTTGCATACACACGCCTAAACAATTTTTTTTGGCTCTTCAGTGTAGGAATATTGTGTAATATTCTGACGTCTTTCTTAACATAGTCACCGGACGATTTCCGTATCACTATCCCCGACCGCTCAGGTAACGTTATCTATGTACAATTATATAATAGTTTATCGTGCTATATTATTATATATTCGTTTGTGAGTCGTTGTGGAGTGATGAGTATCTTGTGGATAGCTGTGGGCGGCGTGCAGGGATTAGGTGGTGATAATGTGGTCGAATTGGTTTTTATGCTCCATAAATATTGATCGCATGTAAGCAATGGACAACAGTGAACAAATTGTGCACAAGAGGAAATTATCATTTGGGCAATCTCATAATAATACATATTAGGCAAAAAGTAATCGCACAGGAATAGATAGCTCTTCGATGAAACCTCTTGATACTACGAGTCCGGTTAACCTTTCCAAATTATGCTATCCTTAGGATAGTCCATGTCCTTTTGGTGTTTTTGGTGAGTCGCAAGACACAAATATTGGCAATATACACCCATTTATTTAGGTTGTAATCTTCATCCCAACCGAAATATTTTACATATCCAACAAGCAGGCTCAGCTAAATTGAAAATTACTTTTAATTCTGGTCTTGCAGACAATCCGTTTATGGGTTCAGATTTACCGACGAAATTGAAAGTGTCTGTAGCTATACCGACTAGGCTTGTACAATGCAAAGGTTTGGTGTATGGCATCCCTCTCAATATGTCTGTAGATGAAATTCATGATGGTCTGGAATGTGATCCCATGNCGTTCACGATCTTTTTCCGGCCACAGCGATGTCGAAGATTTGATGTTTTACCGGATTCCCGATATTCATGGTACATTCGTGAAATGGTCGTATGCGAAAATCCAAATTTTATCGCTACCTCATAGAAAGCTATGTCCCATCTCTCGTGCACCGACTATAACACCACGTTAAAACTCACTTAAATCTTGATAACCTGCCATTGCAGCAGCAGTAACCGATATAGTAACTTTGCCAGGCGCTTGTTTTCTTATATAGGCGCTGCCGACCACATGGCGTGACTCTGGTTGGTTCCATACCTCTGTTATTTGCATACACACGCCTAAACAATTTTTTTTGGCTCTTCAGTGTAGGAATATTGTGTAATATTCTGACGTCTTTCTTAACATAGTCACCGGACGATGTCCGTATCACTATCCCCGACCGCTCAGGTAACGTTATCTATGTACAATTATATAATAGTTTATAGTGCTATATTATTATATATTCGTTTGTGAGTCGTTGTGGAGTGATGAGTATCTTGTGGATAGCTGTGGGCGGCGTGCAGGGATTAGGTGGTGATAATGTGGTCGAATTGGTTTTTATGCTCCATAAATATTGATCGCATGTAAGCAATGGACAACAGTGAACAAATTGTGCACAAGAGGAAATTATCATTTGGGCAATCTCATAATAATACATATTAGGCAAAAAGTAATCGCACAGGAATAGATAGCTCTTCGATGAAACCTCTTGATACTACGAGTCCGGTTAACCTTTCCAAATTATGCTATCCTTAGGATAGTCCATTTACTTTTGGTGTTTTTGGTGAGTCGCAAGACACAAATATTGGCAATATACACCCATTTATTTAGGTCGTAATCTTCATCCCAACCGAAATATTTTACATATCCAACAAGCAGGCTCAGCTAAATTGAAAATTACTTTTAATTCTGGTCTTGCAGACAATCCGTTTATGGGTTCAGATTTACCGACGAAATTGAAAGTGTCTGTAGCTATACCGACTAGGCTTGTACAATTCAAAGGTTTGGTGTATGGCATCCCTCTCAATATGTCTGTAGATGAAATTCATGATGGTCTGGAATGTGATCCCATGNCAAAGGTTTGGTGTATGGCATCCCTCTCAATATGTCTGTAGATGAAATTCATGATGGTCTGGAATGTGATCCCATGATTCTTTCTATTGAGAAGTTAACCAAACATGTAATTAATGGATCTGTATCGGAATGGGTCCCTGCCCGTCTTGTTAGTGTGACATCTGAAGGGCAGAAATTACCATCTGCAATCATAATATACAAATATGTTTTTAAAGTAAACAATCGTGTGTTATCTGTGTTGCAATTTTTAGTGTTTCAGCTTCAGAAATATCTAAAAATCTTTTTGCGCTAAAAGTGTTTGCTGACCTGCCTGTTCCCAGCATCATGATGTAGCCGATTGTCCCACTGCGGATACACCTGTCTGTATGCACTGATTGGGTCAGCACCTGGCTCATGATAATGCTTAATGTCCGGTATAGGTGATGGAGCGCGAGGTCAAATGTGTTATAGCATATTACAGCCTTTCTTATGCTGATGCCAAAACTAAAGTCCAACCTTATTTCTGGGTGTTTCCGGTACCACAATCACAGCCTTTGTATCCAATTTTATCACCACACACCTAATTAGCTCAATTTCCACCTCTGCCCACACCATCAGTTTTTCCTCTCTCATCGATGTCTCCGACTTTCCCGAATACATATTTGCTGGCTACGCAAAGCTCCAGCCGACCCTTCCTAATGAACACAGTGCGTTCCGATGGCTATACAGTTTGCTACAAGGCACTACCTCCAGTGATTTCTAACACTGTTACCCCTTCGTTTATTATTAGAGACTATTATGCTCAATTTAAACCGGGTACAGTCGACAATTTTCTCTCTCCTGTTCCCACCCCACTACCTGACGAGGTTCCGCCTGCTGGGGTCACTAGACTTTATAACGATAAATTAAATTCTTTGATCGACTTAATTGAGCATATGTTCACCATAGCTAAAAAAGACTCGACTTATAATTTTGACCAGGGGAGTCTTGTTCAATCATTAATACAAATTCTCCTTTAAGGAGATATGTCACTTTTTGANCTTATAATTTTGACCAGGGGAGTCTTGTTCAATCATTAATACAAATTCTCCTTTAAGGAGATATGTCACTTTTTGAAGTGAGTGTGTATGCTTTTCTTGTCGTATTTATTGCTACCCTTGTTTCCTCCAGGATTTTGCGCCATCCTGTCGAACGCTAGATATCTTCTGTGTAATAGATTTCCCCGTCTACATTATTTGGACATTCATAATACAGATGTTCTCCTGACTGAAACTCGAATGTTACACCCCCCCTGCCGCCCTCTCGACATAAGATCCTTTCGGCCTTTCTTCTCTTNAGACTCGACTTATAATTTTGACCAGGGGAGTCTTGTTCAATCATTAATACAAATTCTCCTTTAAGGAGATATGTCACTTTTTGAGTGAGTGTGTATGCTTTTCTTGTCGTATTTCTTGCTACCCTTGTTTCCTCCAGGATTTTGCGCCATCCTGTCGAACGCTAGATATCTTCTGTGTAATAGATTTCCCCGTCTACATTATTTGGACATTCATAATACAGATGTTCTCCTGACTGAAACTCGAATGTTACACCCCCCCTGCCACCCTCCCGACATAAGATCCTTTCGGCCTTTCTTCTCCTATAAGGATGGCAGAGGGACGGCTATATATTTATGGAATGCGCATGCTGGTTAGATTTTCAACATAATTTTTCCTGGCTGTTTCAAAGGCATTGATGCCGGGGCGATTCGGTCATCTCTAGACTGCTTCCGTATGACTATAGTCTCTATGTTCAGAGCACGATTAGGTGTCTTCCTTTTCTCATTTTCAAGAACCTGCACTTGTGGGTGGCAATTTAGAGGATGTTTATGGTTGCCATTTGGCAGAATTTTTTCTTACATCATACTTTACTCTACTGAATGGTACACAACGTACGTGGTTTGGTCCTCCACATTCCCGATCAATTGCAATTGATTTACCTTTTGTTTTTGCCAGCCTTTCCTACTTTTGCTCTTGTCTGTGGTAGTGATCACTTTCCAATTATGCTTATTTCTTCGCTAACTCATTCGTCTCCTTTCCTTAAATTTAATAGATATCGCCTGTTACATAATCAAGCTGGTTGGTGAAAATGTTTTTCCTTAATGTCGGAAGCTACTACACATTTCCCTTATATCACAGTTTTTATTATTAATGTGGTTTATGAAGTTTTCTATGCCTTTCTTTTGGAATCCACTAAAAGTTCTTTGCCTTTTCGCCCCTTTCATAATGGTGGTCGGATACATTATTCCCTTTGGGGGAATGGACGANTCTATGTTCAGAGCACGATTAGGTGTCTTCCTTTTCTCATTTTCAAGAACCTGCACTTGTGGGTGGCAATTTAGAGGATGTTTATGGTTGCCATTTGGCAGAATTTTTTCTTACATCATATTTTACTCTACTGAATGGTACACAACCTACGTGGTTTGGTCCTCCACATTCCCGATCAATTGCAATTGATTTACCTTTTGTTTCTGCCAGCCTTTCCTACTTTTGCTCTTGTCTGTGGTAGTGATCACTTTCCAATTATGCTTATTTCTTCGCTAACTCATTCGTCTCCTTTCCTTAAATGTAATAGATATCGACTGTTATATAATCAAGCTAGTTGGTGAAAATGTTTTTCCTTAATGTCGGAAGCTACTACACATTTCCCTTATATCACAGCTTTTATTATTAATGTGGTTTATGAAGTTTTCTATGCCTTTCTTTTGGAATCCACTAAAAGTTCTTTGCCTTTTCGCCCCTTTCATAATGGTGGTCGGATACATTATTCCCTTTGGGGGAATGGACGATGTGACGAGGTTAATAGTCGTCGGTGGCATTCTCTTCAACGATATAAACGTCAGACTACATTGGCTAATTTTCTACATCTTATGCAATGCCAAGCACAGGTGCAGAATTTGTGGTCTCAACAAAAAAGTTAGCTGGAAAATTTTTTATGCTTTACTTTCTCGTACTACTTCCTCTCGTATATTATGGGGTGAATTTAAAGCCTTCCACGCTAGTAAAGAGGGGCAGTGGTCGCAGCATATCCCCCTCTCAATTGTCTTTGTTTTAAGGATCGCATTGCTCCTGATACCATCTTGGAGAATACTAGCTTTTGTGCTCCTTTAGTTTGACGCAGGAGAGCATCCTGCCTTCAAGACCATTTACCGTTCCGCAAGCCCACCGCGTCAACTGGCACCAGTGTGCCCTCAGTGTGCAGTGCTGTGTAGTCCGAAATCATGAGAGTGCAGAGTAGTGGCACGCAATTTCATACCACCCCCTTTTCCGGGCGGACTAGGATGGGTTTATGACGAGCTCGGCACACATTAATTATTGGGCAATTTAAGGTTAACTACTAAAAGCAAAAGAAAGACACACCAGGCGCGTGGAGGCTCAAGTTTCGGGTTCAGTGCTTAATTATATTTATTTGAAAATATACGTATTTTTGACTTCAATTGTTTCACCCTCATTTCATGCCATTCACATTTAAATTGTATTTGTTCATGGGCAATGTAATATTATGTATTTATTTATTCATGTGTTATGCAAGGGCTCGTGTCAATTTATTTGTGAAACTGTTTTAGTTCAACAGAAAGTAGTGCAGGGCGAGCCGTGTGCAGCTGTAGTCCACGCCTCTCGAGCTCGCCAGAGTCAGTCACCATTGAATGTTATGCGCCATGTCATGCTCCAGGTGCCCTCTCATTTTCGTGCGATTCATCTTTAGTTGCCATAGTCTGATGTAACTTACTGGAACCTGTTCTATTCTGCAGAGACGCCACCCCATCTTACCCGGAAATATAATCGCCCAGGGAAGTTTAACACACCAGTAATTAATTGTTGTGCGCACCTGTACTTTCGCAATTTTACCTATCTGGTGGGCCAGAGGCCAGAAGCCATGTAAAGTTTTCACCTGGAGTGACGTAAGTATTTTTGTGCAAGAGTAATTACATGCAAGTTTTCAGAATTCGTGTCTTTTATTTCGAGCACTGCCCCCGAGCATTTCGGAGTATGTGTCCCCTATAACATGCCTTCACCAAGTCTCACATAAATTATTTAACAGTCAGTATGCTCATCTCAGAGCTTTTAGAGTTTAAGGCGTGTGGGGCAGCCTGAATAGGCCTACAGTATTTTCCATGTAAGTATTAGGAACGGGGGGGCTCTTCTAACAATCCACCAAGGGACTGGGTACGTCCGGGCGAATGACCCGCCGTATCCTGAGATCATCACAAGCAGCAAACAATTGGTACCGCCTGCCAATGGTGTCTAGCACCTGCGGGTATCCAAAACCAAAAACCACCTAACAATGATTATTACCGCCTCTCAAAACTTTAATTAACCCAACACAACCCAGCGAACAGACGTTAAAATTGCGCCCAACTTTGTGGCGAATTCTTATTCCAGTTATCTGATATCCTATGGAATGTAACTGGCATTAAGTTATTCTCATGCGGCTTTACATGATCATCAGGTTTTTACCTGACATTTAGAGTCGAGGAATTAAGGTTTTATTTGTACACTACGCCGTTCGTTTTGTTTATATATTTTATGGCCTCCTTAAGCACCTTCCTCGCACAACCTTAGTTCAGTTATCTCACTTCTTCGGTAAGGCGTTCTGTTGTGGTTGCATGCCTGACGTGTGGAGGGATGTTGAAATATTCCAGATTTTGAAACCAGGTAAAGCTCCTCTATCAGCAGAGTCTTATCGTCCAATTGCACTGAGTTCTTGTTTGGTGAAACTTTTTGAGAGATTAATCAAACACAGAATTCATTGGTGGTTATAATATAATTGTTTACTTCGTCCAGAGCAACTTGGTTTTCGTTCTGGTATTAGTACCCTGGATACTGTTGCTGTGTTATTTTCACATATTCTGGACGCTTACAATCACCGGAATGTATTGGGTACCGTATTTTTAGACTTGGAATCGGCTTTTGATAATGTCAATCTTAAATCCTTTATGGTAAAATGTGTAAACTTGATTTACCATTTACCCTCATGCATTGTTTGTTTAGCATCTGTCGTTATATTCCTAGAGTTCCCGATGGAGCAGATTTGGTTCGTCACGTGACCAATGGTTTGGTCCAAGGCAGTACTCTTAGTCCCTTGGTGTTTATCTTATATGACTTATGACATCATATTTCACCTGGGCTCCCCNGGTCCAAGGCAGTACTCTTAGTCCCTTGGTGTTTATCTTATATGACTTATGACATCATATTTCACCTGGGCTCCCACGTTCGTTCTATTTAATATTCTGATGACATTGTGCTTTGGGTTAAATGGATTCCTTATGCCAAGACTTGTACTTCTTTGACTACGGTCATTGATTCTTTATCATTTTGGTTGGATGGCCATGGTTTTATTTTTCTGTGGATAAGAGTCGTACCTAGTATTTCATGCATAAACTGTCCCCGTCGCTACTACCTTCTCCAGCCATCAGAGGTTCTCTTATTTCCTGTGNACCTAGTATTTCATGCATAAACTGTCCCCGTCGCTACTACCTTCTCCAGCCATCAGAGGTTCTCTTATTTCCTGTGTGATTAAGATACTGTATTTAGGTATTTTCTTAGAGGCTCGTGGTGGATGGACTACTCATGTTGATTACACAATTAATAAATGTTGCAAAAGAAATAACATTTTAAAGGCTCTCGTCTATTATAGTTGGGGTTCTAACTGTGTTGCTCTTCGTTATTTTTATGTCTCTACCATCCGGTATGTTTTAGATTATGGTCTTCCGATTGCTGGGTAGCTGCCACTTGTTTGGGTGAACAAATTTAGAGACTATACAGAATGTTTGCCTCAGACTTATTCTTGGTGTTTTCTCTTCTACGTCCATTATGGCCTTGCGTATGGAATCTTTCCTTATGTCATTGTCCGACCGTTATAGACTGTTGCAAAGTAAACATTGGATTCGTACTCGTAATTCTCGCTTAAGGGGTATTGTACAGGTGGTTAACCTTGGTTACGTCCTACCGAAAGTATTATTAACGACGGCACGTTTTGTTCACCCTCCACCTAGATTGTTACACCGTTTGCTGTATGAGGTTTCGTTTTCCTTGTCCTATATTTCTTTCCCCTACTAAATCGGTTTCTCCCATTGTTATTCAACAAGAATTTAAGGCTACAGTTGCTGAATATCCCGACTGTGCTTTGATTTACACTGGTGCCTCAAAAACTTTCGAAGGTGTTGGGTCTGCATATTTTGATTCTTCTCATAAGTATTCTGGACTCTTTAAGCTCCCTTCCCCTGAGATCATTTATTATGCCGAAGTTTTTGCACTGTATATGGCTTAATGTTATTGTTACGATTTCAAGGTCTTAGATCCTCTGATTGTATCGGATTCATGTAGTTTACTTATAGCCTTGTCTTCTTCTACTCCCCATATGTAGGTGCTTATATGGCTCATACGGGNTCGGATTCATGTAGTTTACTTATAGCCTTGTCTTCTTCTACTCCCCATATGTAGGTGCTTATATGGCTCATACGGGAACAGTGTGTTCTAGTGTTTTTTACAGGATGTTTTGACCCCTTACTTTCCTTTTCGGTTCTGTACCCGACCTTAAATGGGGAAATTTTCCGGCGTTGGAAGCAGACGTGGGAAATTATACTTCGGTTTCTAATACTACATATCANACCTTAAATGGGGAAATTTTCCGGCGTTGGAAGCAGACGTGGGAAATTATACTTCGGTTTCTAATACTACATATCACTTTTCTTTCCTACCTATTCTCGGCGAGGATGTCAACATCATTGTAGTTCCTGTAGTTTAGCAGTCACTTCTTTTCGCCTACTTTCAGGTCACAATGCATCCCAGTATCATTTGTATAAACTTCATATAGTCCCCAATCCTTCCTGTATCTACGGTGCCCCTAGTACAGATTTGACCCATTTCTTGTTTGTTCTCCTCGCGGCTATCGAAGTTCGTTGTATGTTGCCCTTTAACGGCTTAATGTANATTTGACCCATTTCTTGTTTGTTCTCCTCGCGGCTATCGAAGTTCGTTGTATGTTGCCCTTTAACGGCTTAATGTAAGGTTTCCCTTGGGTGGTTTGTGTTTGCCTTGCTTTGTTCTTACTTGAGCGGGATGTTATTTATCTGATTTTGATGGTTTGATGTCCTGTTAGATGTCCTAGGTGACNGCTTTGTTCTTACTTGAGCGGGATGTTATTTATCTGATTTTGATGGTTTGATGTCCTGTTAGATGTCCTAGGTGACCAGCCCTTTCTTCCTTGGTATCACTTGTTCCAAGGCCTTTCTTTTCCCTCCATTGTTGACGGGCCTGTTTCAAGAAGATCAGTGTATTTGTGATCCCGTCTGGTATTATTCCTTGTTTGTTTTTCCGGTGGTGTTATTACCGCTTATTTGTCTGTTCTTCTATTTTTCGGTTATGGCTGTGGGAATGGCTGTTGGCCACATTTCCAAAAAAAAAAAAGTTTTATAACAATATACTTGTGAATAGCAGACATCAAGTCTGTTGAAAAAATTTATATATTATTTGGGCAGGCGGCTTGCTTATGGTTCGGTATTTTCTATTAACGAATTATANGTCTGTTGAAAAAATTTATATATTATTTGGGCAGGCGGCTTGCTTATGGTTCGGTATTTTCTATTAACGAATTATATTTCTTTAATTTTATCAGTATCTGACTCCCGTTTTTAAAAAAATGATAAAAAGTGCTCATAATATTGTATTTGTCTTCTAGTGCGTGTAATCGGCGAATTTATCCTGGTGTTTTGAAAACAAATACTGTAGAAATGGACATGTGAGAGGGTGCTCGTTGATGGGGAGGTTGAGTAATTAAAGTGCAAGTGTCGGAAGTGTTTTTGAACCCGAGGAGTAGTATACACGGGGAGTATCATTTGAAGGCATATTTATAAGCTACGTGGTGATCATGGCTGTACCACCAGCAGCTCTAGTGAACAGGAACAAAAAACATTTTATGGGAGTTCCTGCACCCCTTGGTTATGTTGCTGGTGTTGGTCGGGGGGCGACAGGTTTCACAACACGTTCGGACATCGGACCAGCCAGGGATGCCAATGATGTGTCAGATGACCGTCACGCGCCACCCAGTAAAAGAAAAAAAGGACACCAAAAAGAAGAGGAGGAAGACGATGACGAAGACTTAAACGATTCCAATTATGATGAATTTTCAGGTGAGAACTTAGAAGTTCCCTTTTATTTGAATGTATTTTTTGGTAATTATCCAGTTTAAGGGCTTTTCTGTAAAAAAAAAAAAAAAAAAAAAAANGTGGTATATTTCCACTCTACTAATTACGCAGTACACGAATATACTAGGGTCATTGACATATGACTAAACTTATTAATTACCGTAGGGTTTTAAACAAACGTAGGATTTTGGGGTTTTACACTAAACTACGCATTTAGGATTTTAGGGATTCAAAGGAACTGTAAAACACACCAAAAGAATATTAATTACTCGCCTAGGCGGCTGGTAGAATTCCTCTGTCAACGTCTAATTCAACCTTACCTCACTCGACGAAACAAAATGTTCCACTAACATGCCACATACACGAATATAACACCTGAAGCACTCATCATAGCTGAATATTACGCANTAATTCCACCTTACCTCACTCGACGAAACAAAATGTTCCACTAACATGCCACATACACGAATATAACACCTGAAGCACTCATCATAGCTGAATATTACGCACTGAAGCACTCGTTAGTAGGCTAATATAATGCACAAAAGCAGTTTTCTCCGTTTTAAATCTGCCGGATTAGGACCACACAACTAATGCCGGCAAAGGCGCAATGGCTACTGAAGTATTAAAAAATTTTCCGTTAACAACGCATCATGGTGAAGTAAATTATCCAGAATCCAATACGGCGACGACAGGAATCATGCCGCCTGCAGTAAACAAAGCAGCGGATTACTGGTATTTTAAACTATTTTATTTCATACGTTCTACTTATTTTAACATGACCCCCTCTTAAATATGAACAAGGTAAGCTGTGCAGAACCCATTAATTATCCAGTGTAGGGGCTTTCCTGTAACCCCCCCCCCCACCTGAAAAGTGGTATATTTTCACTCTACAAATTACGCAGAACACGAATATGCTAGGGTCATTAGCGCATGACTAATTTCGTAATATGTGCTCACCTAACCTAACAGAACCTAACCCCATGATGAGTGAATCACTATTTTACATTTTTAAAGTAACCTAGAATTGTAGGGTATTAAGCTAACCTAGGATTGTAGGGTTTTAAATTAACCTGGTATTTTTGAACAGTTATTTTGAAGTTTAGAGGCGTCATCTAAGCAAGTAATAAATTACAGTTATGAAGAGTTGGGGCAAAGGAGGACTATGAAGATGACTCTATAGTAAGGGCGTTGCTACAATGAACTGATGCTGACTAGTGCGGATCATCACTCTCTTCATGCTACTATGAACGTTGATTACCTGCTGACAGATGTAGTTCCATTGACGAGCTATAGGTGACAGGGCAATCTCTTTGTTTACGTTCGCTAATTAGTTTCCCCCTGCATTTCATAATAAATATAAACTTTCCTCTTTTGACATTTGTAAGAATACTGCTGCATTTTTTATTTTCCATATAAACAAAATACTGAACTAGTTTTCCCACCTTTCTTTGAGCCTGTGCACATCAATTTAGCACTTCATTGGCTCATTCATTGTAATGTATTTATTAATAGCGAATCACATACACCCTGCCAATCGGTTGCAGACTCCTGAGTTGAAAGTGGGTGAACTTGGTCAGCACTGCACTGCACAGCTCTGCTTTGCATATCAGTGCCANTGCAGACTCCTGAGTTGAAAGTGGGTGAACTTGGTCAGCACTGCACTGCACAGCTCTGCTTTGCATATCAGTGCCAACATCACAGGTAATGTGTGCCAATCACATTTTAGAAAAGCATGGGCACTGCACACCATCAGCACAGTGTAGTGGAACCCAAAGAATCATAAAAAAATACTTCATTATAAATAATAGAGGGCACAAAAGATGATAAATATGTCTACAGATTGTTCCAGGAAAGTGAATTCATGTAATATATGTGTCACTCTCGTGTCCTTGAGTGAGAGTAATAAAATCTGCAGAGGATGTGCCACTTTACCTGCTTCATTGGGTTTTACCACCTACCCTCCACGTTTGCTATAATTCGTGCTCCAGGAAGTAGATTGGGTAGAATGGTGCTGCTTTGCCCAAATGATAGCATTATTAACTGTCATGAAAATGTTGCATTAAAAGTAAAGCCAAAACAAATGCAAAACAGTATTCTACAACCATCCAACAACTTATTTTGCTTTTGTGTGTTGGCGTTGAATACAATTGCTTGGTGGTGTGAAGGAAGTGATGGATACAGTTGTGTTCATCATGATACCAATGGTGAAACATTGCTGCCCTCTGCCAATTCAGTTACTGTCGTGCACGAGGGGCTGCGATAGTGTAGTGGTTAGACTGCTTGCCTCCGACGGNGCCCTCTGCCAATTCAGTTACTGTCGTGCACGAGGGGCTGCGATAGTGTAGTGGTTAGACTGCTTGCCTCCGACGGAAGCAAACTGGGTTCTATTCCCGGCGGGGTCGCTCCTGGATTTTTGCATGTGGTAATCGTGCCGGACAATGCCGCTGTTCAGCAAGTTTTCTTGGGGATCTTCCGTCCCACCCCTCTACAATTCCAGCGCTTCACCATACTCACCTAGCTTCACCCTCATCTGCTCTCAAAACCTCAATGTTAAGAGCAGCCCAGATCTCTTCACTTACTGTCGTGCACGGGTTGCACCTTATCTCATGTGGCAACACACTATGATCTACATGCAGCAAATTTGGAATTTTTGGTATGCTCAACTATTTTGTATTTTTTTAAATAATTTAATTATGGTTAATCTCATTATGAAACAGTCCATTACCATTTTTGTNCTCAACTATTTTGTATTTTTTTAAATAATTTAATTATGGTTAATCTCATTATGAAACAGTCCATTACCATTTTTGTTAAATTTTTATCTCTCACTATTTATTTTGGATTTGGGCCATTTCAAGTGGATCGCTATGCAATAAAATGTGCTCTTGCAAAAGTTTACAAAAATCTCAATATCTTATCTCCCATAATAGATATTTAGTTTTGGCTGCGTGAGATCTGTCAATGTGCGCCACCTCTCATCAAAATGCTGTGACTGTGACTGCCTCAATGCTGGCAACGAACCGTGGACAACTACGGAGACTACTTTGAAAGATGTTAAACAGCTCGTACACGTACGATACGTACCCGTTCAAATGAGTGTGTACGGTTTGTACGAGGATATATCAATTAAACTGTGATTTCAAGCAGCCATGTTTGTCTTTGTTCCTTGCAGCACATTCCTGCATCAATACCCCACGTGGTGTCACCTTTAAAACGTACTTCTACACTTTCAACTGTACATAGTACATTTCCTGTGTTGAGTCATTTTCAGGAGATAGACAATAATTGCCATTACTTCTGCAACTGGTATACTGTGTGCTGCTGCTCCATCAGAGATATCCACTTACGTTATAGTGAATCTTTGGTAGTGTTCAACTTCATCTCTTATTACAGTAGCTCAATAGCACATAATGCATGTACACTAGCACCACTTGTGTTGTCACTTACCACTGCAAAACTTTTTTTGTCATCACCAAAATAAGCCACACATGTTGTAACGTGGCACGCGCACAGTTACAGCCGGCTGTAAGTTGCCGACTACCACTCGACTAGCTCAAGACGGAGTAACACGAGACTCTTTAAAATGGGCGCCAATTAAATAAAAATTGAAGTCAAGTTCCGGTTTTGTTTTCTTCCATACTTTTATTTATCAGTTCAAGTGACACAGTTCAGATACGAAGTTCAGGTATGGAGAGTACGAACTGTTCACAGATAAATAGACACGTGCAGAACAGCGCCACAGTCCTTTACGAATTATTTCAATTCTTAAAAACTTGCCAGAAGAAATAACCAATGCAGCGACCTCCCACACCGGCTGAGAAATAATCTAGTAAGGTCTAGTTTGCCGGTGTGGGGGTTAGCGCTAAGNACCTCCCACACCGGCTGAGAAATAATCTAGTAAGGTCTAGTTTGCCGGTGTGGGGGTTAGCGCTAAGCCCGACGCAGCCTAGGCGAGCACTGGATGACAACTGCTTCAGACGACTGACTTGATTCAACTGACTTCAATGGCGACAGGCGCACATGTACTTGTGCTGCCTATCACCCCCCTCTACCCAGATAAGGGCCTGGCGTGGGCTGCCACGTACGCTCTCCACACGTTATCGAAACTGCGTCGTAGGAACTAAAACTGTTAACACAGTCTGAAAGTTTCTAATATAATGCTGACACCAAAAACTCCAACTTTCAAAACGGCAAACGTATGCCCGATAAACAAATTATCACGGTAAAACGAACCACCACAGCTTTTAATTTCAAACCCGATAAAAATATTATAAAGCTTACCAAAGCGAAAGAAAATGAAACACGTGTCCCGAAAATTAATAATACTGCATCATTACAATGTAAATATAGAGATTTGAGTGTTTTGCCAAAGATAGCTCTGAAGTTTATCTGGTAAAATCACCGATGTGTTTTCTGAAAAGTCAAAATGCAAAACTAGTACTTATAAAGTTGTCTCCAACATAATGTTTTTATCTCTGATATGTACGCCTTTGCTCATAATACTTTGAATGTAATTATGAGACATACTCTTTAAAATCTATTGTGTTGCCCCACAAACAAATTTATCAACTTTTAATTGTTTTCTTGAACAAATTTCCGTGTTTCCGAATAGAAAACATAACTTCATCTCCTGCCCCTTGCAAACCCAGTGTTCCCCCAGACATACCTTCTGCACCCGGGCAGTCTCCACACTCTTTTGAAACATAGCCTACAGGTTTCTGTTACCTCTACACACACAGGCCTACACTTCAAGTAAATTTCTTCTTCAGGTTTTTCTCCACTGAGGTTTTTCAAAGCAATACAGACCAGTTGAAGGTTGCTACAATAAATACATGTACATATTTCACGAATTAGATGACATTTAATCCAACTATGATGCAGTGAGTAAAACTTGGAAAGTTCTGTTTTCACTTGGAGGTTTTGTTCTTTCATAAGATTATATATACACTTCCTTAACTGATCATGCCATAAAACATTTTACTTTCTTCATTTCACACCATTCCCACAAGTGGAAATGTCAGTTTGGTTGGGGCTTTGCCAAGAACAGTCCGTACTTTTATCAAGAAAACAGGAAAGAGTAATTTCCAGTGTGTCTGCAGGCAACGTGTGTCCGACATGTGGATAAGGTGTTTTANATCAAGAAAACAGGAAAGAGTAATTTCCAGTGTGTCTGCAGGCAACGTGTGTCCGACATGTGGATAAGGTGTTTTAAAGAATTTGGTAATTTTTCTGTTAGTTGAGTTTTGCTGAACGTTGTTGGAACCAATGTAAGTAACTTGACTATTTTGTTATAATTTACAGTCTTAATTGTTGTGTTCACTTTAGAAANATCAAGAAAACAGGAAAGAGTAATTTCCAGTGTGTCTGCAGGCAACGTGTGTCCGACATGTGGATAAGGTGTTTTGAAGAATTTGGTAATTTTTCTGTTAGTTGAGTTTTGCTGAATGTTGTTGGAACCAATGTAAGTAACTTGACTATTTTGTTATAATTTACAGTCTTAATTGTTGTGTTCACTTTAGAAANGTTGTTGGAACCAATGTAAGTAACTTGACTATTTTGTTATAATTTACAGTCTTAATTGTTGTGTTCACTTTAGAAAACCACTCTGTACAAGCACTGCACTCAGATGACTCACCTTCATGTGACCAATAAGGAAAACCACTAATGCCATAAACATCTTCTAATTTGTTCACTTCTCTTTTTTCTGTTTATGTACTGTTGACTCTCGTTGTACCGAAATTGAATGTACCGATAAACTGTATCCATAGTTAATTTTCATTGGTTCAGGCAAAACTCCCATGTAAATATTGATAAAGCTATTCGCTTGTATCATTTATCGGATATTGCATCAATCAAAATATATTTTGGTCCCGTCACCTAAGATTTCCCGCAACGATAGTTTTTTAAGCTGGTTGTTAATGCAAACGTCTAGTAACTGGATGTGAAATACATCACATGTGCCGCCATTTATCACTGCTCTGCGGCGCGTGGTCATCCTGAGTTCCCAACATGTCTGCAGCGCGGTGCCGGTGTGAGTCTGGCTTGCTACCTCCCCTCACACGCCTGATGAGAGGGGAAGCTGTTGTCTAAAAAAAAAGTGCATCTTCTCTCTCGGTTGCACGTGAATGCTGGCAACCCGTAGAAATTTGAAGATTATCCGTCGCCTGAAAATGTTACGCAATATATTTTTATAAGGAAATATTATTTGCAGTGATGTTTTCTTGTGTTATTAAATGTCGTTTTTTGCCGTAAAGTTGGTGTTTAACTGTTTCTGGCGTAAAATCAACATGATTTTAAAGCAAAATATTAATTTAACTCAATGGACAGCATCTTTGCGAATAAAATTATATGCCTAGAAGTATATACAAGACCTGCCCTTGTTGCCAAAAATTTTTTGAATATCTATTCACTTGTATTACCAAGCATAAAGTTCATTTTCAGTAACTTCCTGCAGGAAAATCAAAGGATTTATATTAATTTATTTTAATAAACACGCATCTTTTGAATAAACTAATATCATGTAAGGGCCTATTCGACGCCTTTAGCTGTTTAATAATGGGTAAGCAGGTTTTTTCTGGTATCTCCTGTTTCCCCCGTCCTTGCATTCCGGTGCTACTCCATTATCACCCCATTTCACCCTCATTGGCTCTTCAAGACCTCGTTGCCAGGAGCCGCCCAAATCTCTCAGCTCTCAACTTTTCTGGTTGGCATCAAACAGTAAAATAAATAAAAAAAATTGATTTTCAGATAATTTTCTTTTCTTAATTAAAAAAAAAAATATTTTCATCCGTAATAAATCATAATTTCTTGGAACTATTGAAAGTATATTGTTTATGTAGAGTTAGTTATTTTGAGTGATTCCTTGTGTTTTGATCAATGTCGGTGTGTTTTATGTGATAAGTGTTTTCTGCAAAAGTTTTGCAATACTTTTATCAAGGGTACAATTATTGTGAGTGCACTGTCAAATTTGAATTGCACTTACCTTTTGACAAATGTCCCTTTTTCTAACAAAATGTTTGATTACACATATTTACCTAAAATTCAAGTAATTATTTTTGGTAAGGGTATTGGCACTGTGGAAAAACTTCCAGCATCAATTTTGTTAAGAACTTTTGTCAAGGGAANGCATCAATTTTGTTAAGAACTTTTGTCAAGGGAATGCAGATTTCTTTTACTGGCTCACATTTTTTTGCACACTTATTTTTCCCATACACACATGTACACTGAAACAGTTTGTCTCCCAAAGAAGACAAACAATGACCAGATGAGAGTAGGAGAATAGAAGTCAACAAAAACACTTATTTTCTTCCAACACAGAGGCATTGGGTATTCAAGCATAGGTCTAATTACTGCCACCTGTTTCTTGCCGGTGTTGTTAAGTTTTTCACAGTAAAATGAATTGCAAATGTAACCTAATCAGTACTGTGAACATTCCTTTAGCATCTATGGTATTCTGCAGGTAACTGAATATGGTATAAATGAATGTTATACATTTTACATAAAGTAATTCAAATCTTGTTTTGTGGCCATTGTTTGAACTGTATAGTTGTTAGAAAACTTAAAGAAGCCTTCTTTCATCTACACTACAAATTCAGTAGATTACAAATTGCTTTGTATGTAATCAGCTCTGTTTGAAATTAGACAATTTTCTGAGAAACAGAGATGAAATTTTTGAAATCATGTTACTTTGTTACTCAAGGGTAGCTGGGACATGCGTTAGGGAATCTGCTGTTGTTCTTTGGGGTTGTTGTAAATTAAGGATGGCCATAGAGACTGAATTGTTTACAAAGCATTCTTACTACTGCTATGCCAGTGAGACACCTTTAACATAATTCATATCCTCAAGTATAGTAAAGTTTCCTCAGTGATTGCACCATGTTAGCTACCCTCCTTCAACCCTCTCTAGGGTTGTGACCTGGGCTTTGTATCAGTACCCAACATGCACTTTGTAGTCGTACAGTATTTCCACCCATATGTGGGTATTTAGTTAAGTTAGTTTATTGTATTTTTGCACACTTTAATGAAGGCAAAATATGTAAATGGTATGCCCTAATAATTTTTTTATGGTATCATATTGGTTCTTTCACTTGGTAAATGTATTTATTACTTAGTCAAGTGTATTATTTCTGTTGTACAGAAGTGAATCACCAGTTGCATTTGTGTAGCGTTGTTGATTAAGAGCAAACAAGTGATTTCATAGTATATGTTGTCAGGTTACGGAGGTTCGTTGTTCAGCAAGGACCCGTACGACAAGGATGATGAAGAAGCAGATGCGATATACGAGGCTATCGACAAGAGGATGGATGAGAAGCGGAAGGAGTACAGGGAGAAGCGCTTGAAGGAAGAGTTGGAAAGGTATCGTCAGGAGCGACCCAAAATCCAGCAGCAGTTCAGCGACTTGAAGCGAGGTCTTGTCACTGTGTCCGAGGACGAGTGGCGCAACGTTCCAGAGGTTGGTGATGCCCGTAACCGCAAGGCACGCAACCCACGTGGCGAGAAGTTCACACCGCTGCCAGACTCTGTGTTGTCACGTAACTTGGGTGGGGACACATCAGCCTCCATCGACCCGACCAGTGGTTTGGCCAGCGCATACCCTTCAGGTAAGTACGTATTGCATAGTGAGCTGTGTGTCTCACTGCTTCTTGTAGTAGCACAGTATGTCGATTAGTGATCAGAACTGTATCATGTAATTTTTGAATTGAAAGTACATTATCCCAGTCATGTTTGAGTTTTTATTGTATAAAAAGCATTGTGACTAAGATATATTAAATTAAAAACTGCAGTTATTACAGGAGCATAGAATGGTTTCTCAGTGGTTAAAACAGTGATATTCATCCAACTATATCTTTAAAGATAATTTGTTAATGGTTATATTATTTAATATTATACTAGGGTAATTATTAAGAATCGTGGCTTTTCTGAAAAATACAAAAAATATCTTGGTAAATTGTACAAATCGACATTACTAATCATACTGAAAACAAATTTACTAGGAATATCACAATATTCGCAGTACACACTACCAAATACGATAGTGGGGAGAGCTATGAAGGTCAAGGAAATTTGTGGTAAAACACATAAATTTTATGTAAATTACATGTCATTTGGGTCCCTTAACCACGTTAAATGCAAGAAGACCTAACTTAACCAAACTTCACAATATGTGATTACAGGAGGAGAGTGTGTCGACATGTGATAGTGTGTTGGAAAAAGTTTAATAAGGAAGCATACGTTGGTTCATCCACTCCATGTGATTCATCTATCGCGAAGTTAGGTTTAATTTGGTTAGGTATTCTGCTTTTGACATGGCTGGCGGCAGCAGTACATAAGCCCTTCAATTCCCACAGTAACATGCAATACTACGCAGTACAATTCACTACACTATATACACTTTCCATGCTAAAACTAGACTATTAATTACATTAAAGCGGGGAATATAGCTCCTTGGTGATGTATCGCTGATAACTCACGTATAGGACAGGTTAGCTTCTATTTAATTTGTCTTAATCTAGCAAACACTCGTATTTCCACACAATAATTATATTTTAACACTTCACGTGGAAACAATTGGAAAGAAACATACGCAATACCACTCATAAATCACAAGCCTTCACACTGTCAAATTCACTCATTTTGTGAACTTTCGCACACTACCAGCATACAACCGTCACTCAAAATAGGTAAAAATTAAACGGGAAGACCAAACTCAATGCGCATATATGTCCTGTCTCTGTGCATTGTTGTTCAACAAATATGTCATGGCGATACACACAAACTGCACCTGAAACACACCTGGGGATATTTTTTTATGGTATTATATATATATATATATATATATATATATAATCTTTTCTAGTAATTATATGTTACATAGTACAATCATCTCTTGAATATCACGATGGTAAGTCTTGCAAAATTCAAGAGTATTTAATGATATTCCAACACTGCTTGATTACCATTGTTTATAGTCTTATAATCTTAGCATGTCGGCAAAGACATACTCTGTGAATAACATTTTATAAATTAAGATTTGATTTTCAGAGGCGTTCTCACATTTAACATGATTATGCGACTTGATTAAAATATATTTCACGTAAATTTTACCTGTTTTACGGCAAAAACACCCTGATCTTCATAGCCCTCCTCACCATCATATTTCATAGTATATACTGCAAAATGCGTGAAGCCCCATGAAATTCCTATTTAGTGTGATTAGTAATAACCAAATACACCATTTCCAGGTATTATTTTCCGGTTTTTTGGAAAGCAGTGATTCTTAATAGTTACCAATACAAATACGGTGATGATTTCATTACAGCCATTAAAAGAAATTGGCAAGTTGCTCATTGTACATTATACTGTTCAGACTAAGGCTGCAGAAGAGTGACAATGCATTAGTACATCAATTTACAGGAAATGCCATGTCAGTTTGACACCATTCTTGTTGTAACTATGTACGTATTACTGCAGTACGCATTCCATTCCTGGGCTGCAACAACTTTTCAAGTTTTACATCAGTGTAGCAGCTGTTTGCAGTGCAATTTATTAGTTCCCAGGGAATGCTGGAAATTTTGTATTTAGCTTTTATGAATTAAATAAATGCAAAACATAATTATGGTTGCCACTCATCTGGAAAACAGGGAAATGTTAGGGAATTTCGAGCTAGTCAGCTAAATGTCAGGGAATTCTGTGATAGGCATATTATTTTTAGCAGTCCTATCTTCAAGCTACTAGAATAGTATAAAATTGTTTTGACCAAGTGGACATGCAGCTTACGCATTTTCCTTTGAAATTGGTTTCGGGAGCAATTTTGTAAGATCAGAGAAGTATTTTGGTGTAAAAATGTGTTATAATGCAGCAAAAGCTCAATCCTTACAGAAAAAAAAGTTAGCAAAATGTCAGGGAAAAAAGATTTTTTTGTATGGAAATGTCACAGAATTTTTCAACAAAAAAAAGGTGGCAACCCTGAAATAAAAAATCATCTAACTATTGAAATTTATTGGTTTAGTTGGACATCAGATGTGTACATTGTAGTTACCCCTGAAAGAGTGGTAGAGGAAACAGATGGTGAAAGAAACTGGTGACAACTCTGCAGCAAAATAGTGTGAGGTGTGCAGTTACAATTAAATACAGAATCACCATACACATAACTAAAGGCACGGGACAATACTGTCTTGTCAAAAATTTGCTACAGATGCCAATAGAAAACCCAACAAGAACATTTTGTTGTTTTCTATTGCATATTTATAGCTTTCCATTGTAAATTCAGTTTTATTTAGTGTGGGGACATAACTGCATTTTTTGGTTCCAACTGGATAATGTTTGTTGGTTCCTGATGTATCCCCAGTGATTCTTATTGATTTCTGATGCATTTTGATGGATTCTGTTGTGTTTCATTCTGTTGATTTCTGTTGTGTTCTCATTTGTTTCCATATATGTCTGTTGTGTTGGTTTTATTGTATTTCATCCTATTGGTTTCTCTTGTGCTTTGTTGGTTTCTGTTCCTATTACAACCCGTTAGTTTCTGTTGTAGTCCCAATGACTACAATAGGTATCTGCTGTGATTAGTTGGTTTTTATTGTATTTCATCCTATTGGTCTCTGTTATCTCTCCAGTGGTTTTCATTGGCTTCTGTTGATCTGTTGACTTCTGTTGTATTACGTACAACCTGTTGGTTGCTATTGTATTGAAAGTTGTTGGTTTCTGTTGTAGTGTTTTGTTGTGTTTCTAGAAGTTAAACGTAGCTTCAATAATATATTTGGNTTGAAAGTTGTTGGTTTCTGTTGTAGTGTTTTGTTGTGTTTCTAGAAGTTAAACGTAGCTTCAATAATATATTTGGAACCAAATTATTTTTTTTAAGTCCTGCATTATTCATTTTTAAATGGTGCAAAAACAATGTATTTTTGAGAAAATTAAAATCTTTATTTAAGTTACTGTGGTATAGTTTTGTTAATAGCTATGAGAAAACAGTTATGATTGTTTTATTTGTGCAGCAGAAGTTATACAGTTTAGGGCCTGGTATCCTTGGTGGCCGGCAGGTAGAATTGGTAAGTGTCGCACCTGTTTGTGGACATTAGAGACAAAGCTTCAAAGTTATTCTATTTGTTCAGCTTTCCGTCGAAAGATGGTGATACCAGCGACAAGTATAATTAACAAAACACAATCGCCATTCTTGGAATGCACGTGTCTGTTTTCCAGGTAACACAGTCCCGTTGAGGAAGACATCTTGGGGGTAGTAAGGTTGGAAGTGGGCAGCGAGGTGCTAAGAGCCTAGGTCTTACACTCTGCAATGACACACAACACGATGACCTTCACCACACCTTCCCCATTCTAATTTAATACACACTTTTACACCACAAATCTCCCGTTATAAAATAATCAGTGTATAAAAAATCTGCCAGTTTTTAATAATTGGGTACATAAATTCAAATGACAATATTGTTGTTCTCATATTCTACACTGGCTAAAATATTATGTAATTTATTTTGGCTGTGTGGTCAGGACGGATGATTGACTATGGTCAACACACCGAACTGCTGTCTTACCTAAAATTCAGCACGTTATAACCTAGCGATCTTAAATTTATATCAAACAATTGTTACCAGTTTTTAAAACGTTCTGCACACAACTGTGCTAAATAGATTCAAACTGCATTATTTGCAAGAGAAGCCATTTTTTCCAGCTTGAGTTGTAATGGATTGTGTGTTTTATATGTATGTACACATTATATATACATACGGCGTGTATGTGTAAAGTATACCCACAGAGCAAGCATCTGTATTTTGCAAGAAATATTTCAGCTTCATCTACACACTTTTTTTTTTGCATATACTGCACATCTCTTAGACATTAGTGGTGTTCTAAACCAATAAGAGCTCGCTATTTAGGTTAATAAATTGACCGCTTGACAAAGTTTAAGCCCTAAATAATTGATGATTTACCGTTGAAGTTTACTGAGGTGGAGTAGCAACACAAAATAATTTAATAACTTGTTGTTTATTTACGCATTACATGTATGGTGCGTTTCGGCTGAAATCCAATGGAAGTCTCTGCCATATTTAATAAAGTGCACGGTAATAATGGTAATTAAGGGATCCCAATGTAATTTTGTACGCAAGTAATACGTTAATAAGATTCTTATGCCACATTCCCAAAGCCGAAAAAGACGACTAGATATTGTTTTAAATAAAATTTTAATTACAGAAAGCGACGAAGAAATGAAAAAATTAATTTAGTCNTTGAAAGTTGTTGGTTTCTGTTGTAGTGTTTTGTTGTGTTTCTAGAAGTTAAACGTAGCTTCAATAATATATTTGAAACCAAATTATTTTTTTTAAGTCCTGCATTTTTCATTTTTAAATGGTGCAGANGTATTACGTACAACCTGTTGGTTGCTATTGTATTGAAAGTTGTTGGTTTCTGTTGTAGTGTTTTGTTGTGTTTCTAGAAGTTAAACGTAGCTTCAATAATATATTTGGAACCAAATTATTTTTTTTAAGTCCTGCATTTTTCATTTTTAAATGGTGCAGAAACAATGTATTTTTGAGAAAATTAAAATCTTTATTTAAGTTACTGTGGTATAGTTTTGTTAATAGCTATGAGAAAACAGTTATGATTGTTTTATTTGTGCAGCAGAAGTTATACAGTTTAGGGCCTGGTATCCTTGGTGGCCGGCAGGTAGAATTGGTAAGTGTCGCACCTGTTTGTGGACATTAGAGACAAAGCTTCAAAGTTATTCTATTTGTTCAGCTTTCCGTCGAAAGATGGTGATACCAGCGACAAGTATAATTAACAAAACACAATCGCCATTCTTGGAATGCACGTGTCTGTTTTCCAGGTAACATAGTCCCGTTGAGGAAGACGTCTTGGGGGGAGTAAGATTGGAAGTGGGCAGCGTGGAGCTAAGAGCCTAGGTCTTACACTCTGCGATGACACACAACACGATGACCTTCACCACACCTTCCCCATTCTAATTTAATACACACTTTTACACCACAAATCTCCCGTTATAAAATAATCAGTGTATAAAAAATCTGCCAGTTTTTAATAATTGGGTACATAAATTCAAATGACAATATTGTTGTTCTCATATTCTACACTGGCTAAAATATTATGTAATTTATTTTGGCTGTGTGGTCAGGGCGGATAATTGACTATGGTCAACACACCGAACTGCTCTCTCACCTATAATTCAGCACTTTATAACCTAGTGATCTTAAACTTATATGAAACAATTGTTACCAGTTTTTAAAATGTTCTGCACACAACTGTGCTAAATAGATTCAAACTGCATTATTTGCAAGAAAAGACATTTTTTCCAGCTTGAGTTGTAATGGATTGTATGTTTTATATGTATGTACACATTATATATACATACGGCGTGTATGTGTAATGTATGCCTACAGAGCAAGCATCTGTATTGTGCAAGAAATATTTCAGCTTCATCTACGCACTTTTTTTTTTGCATATACTGCACATCTCTTAGACATTAGTGGTGTTCTAAACCAATAAGAGCTCACTATTTAGGTTAATAAATTGACCGCTTGACAAAGTTTAAGCCCTAAATAATTGATGATTTACCGTTGAAGTTTACTGAGGTGGAGTAGCAACACAAAATAATTTAATAACTTGTTGTTTATTTACGCATTACATGTACGGTGCGTTTCGGCTGAAATCCAATGGAAGTCTCTGCCATATTTAATAAAGTGCACGGTAATAATGGTAATTAAGGGATCCCAATGTAATTTTGTACGCAAGTAATACGTTAATAAGATTCTTATGCCATATTCCCAAAGCCGAAAAAGACGACTAGATATTGTTTTAAATAAAATTTTAATTACAGAAAGCGACGAAGAAATGAAAAAATTAATTTAGTTTACGGAAAAATACGACTGTAGATTCGCAAGCCTCTAGTTTCCAACTCAACCGCGTGTAGTGCTGTGACGTTCGAATTCATCCACCCTAAATTCCTAAACCCTAAATCCCCAAATTGACGGATTGGAACTCTCCTTTTGTCATTCAAACCAAACGATTGGCCCGCCTGTATTATTTGTGTTTGATAACGTAATGTAATGTCAGATTATTATCTAAGAGGGTATACAAATATTATAGGTGTTTCTTATCTTTATAAAAGTTTATTAATATATATTAACACTCTCAAATAATATGAATTGTGATATGCATTCTCAGAAAAAGTAATTTCATTTTACAGTTTCATATCTTCTTAATTAATTTCTGAACTTTCCGTTACAGGGGCCACATAGTGTAGTAGTCAAATTGCTCGTCTTCCACCAGCGCAATCCAAAACGTGGATTTTCGCATGTGAAAAATCTGGCGGATGTTGCCATTGCCCAGTGGGTTTTCTCACGGTAATCCCTTTTCCCCCAGCGAAGCATTATCAATATGCTGGAAGATTACGGCCAGAAGTAACTCATGCAATAATATTGCAACCTAAGTTACATACAATAAAATAAATGTGAGAAGGGGCAGCCAAATGTCAAACAGAAATTTGTTACATTACCTGTATTAGTTAGATTAGTGACTGAGGCCGTGTTCCAATTGGTTTGGAAGAATTTCGCGTTTCGTATTTTGTAAGGTTTCAGATGTAATACATCGACATTCGCCTGTTGAGAATGCAATGCTGCTATTTGTATTAACATTTTATATATAAGTGTAAAAGCATAAGTATAAAATTAAAAATACAGGAATCCTAAAAAAAATTCATATTTTTGTATGAACATTTTATGGGACTGTTTCGTTTGAAATAAGCAAATCTAAAATATGTGACACGTTAAAAGTATTATTAAAAAATAGGAATAAAGTNAATAAAATGCATTTTACACAAATATATAACAACTTTCTTCATAATGACTGTGATACCCGCTTATTTATCATAATAGCTTAAATATATGAACATATTAAAACACCCTTGCATGGAAAACTAACAAAGCGCAGCTTTGAAGTTGACGAAATGCAAAAACGCAAATTGCAAAAATAAATCACAGATTTTGTACACAGCATTGGGTCACATGACTATTTTGTTAACAAAAAGTGCCAATTGTAACACTGCCTTAGATCATAGTGGGAAATCTATTGGCGTTACATTATTACGAGCAGTGTTCTTCGAAATTGGGATTAAAATATTTCATAGTTTAGATGTCCCTAGCATCTTAGCATTTGGCTGTTTATTTATTAACATCCTTTTTAATACACATTGACATTGATGGATTTCAAATTTTTACTTATATATTAATTTATATAATACTTTACATGAACGATACATATATCAAGAAAGATGACATCTGACAATACAATCACTAGTACATTCATTAAATCAAAGCTGTTTTAGATTGCGATGTCTATGTTTATCTATTTATTAATGTTTTTACTTATTTAACTTTACTTACTGATGACAGACATCAGAGATGGAAACACACAAACACTATTGCAGATGGGATAAGAAATCAGCCTTGGTTCCAAGCAAGGATTCGTTATATTTGCCTGGAGTGATTCCGGAAAACTGAAATATGGGTGACAGGACCGGGACTCGAACCTGGATCCTCCCAAATGCGAGTACAGTGTTTTTAAAACTGCAACACATTGTTCTGTGCTTATTAAATTATTCTAGAAAATGTGCTCTTACTCGTACATTAGCTACATTTTATAATTGTTCAACTATTGTCACTATTTCTTGTTTTATCTTGTAATTTTTTGAAGTTACCAACACCCATAAACAGCACACTTTTGTTGAAATTTGTAGAGCCAAAAGCAATACTCGTCGCCAATATAATCAATTAAAAAATATTTTTCTTTCCTTTCATTGTGATGAATACTGACTTTATTTACAGACAATNTTTTTTTTTTTTTGTGCTTCAAAAAACTCTACAACCTTCACGGACACTCCAATATTCAGTCATGAAAGATCAACAGCGTAAAGAAAATGCTCATAGTACATAATCATATGCATTTTACTTCATTTCCATTTATCAAGCGGTAACAAACAGAATATAATTCTGATAAAAATATAATTGTGTTTTCCTACCAATTTAAATAACTAATACGAAATATGCCACACATTTTATTTTCTTCTAGTGCCTTCTTTCGTAGTCTATGAATATTCATATTTCATGTCATTATACAGCATTCAAGAAAAGGCTATGAAACTTTTCTGGAAGTCCATAGGATGAGATATTCAACAAGACGACCAAAATGGCCCCGCTTTAATAATAACGTGATAGTGTTTTGTGCTCTTTTTCGGGTGACATCATGTAAGAAAATAATTTATACTAAATTTTGTAATTTTAATTTTAATTTGTGTATAGGATAACAGTTTGCTATTGAAGGGTGTAATAAATTTAATAGAGGCAGTTATTTATAAGGAATCGCTACAAAAATCTTGAAAAGACTATTTCAATTGAAAGAGTGTTCCTCTGCAATATTTTTAACGGAAAAAACTGCGGTGGTGTAGCGACTTAGAGCGCATGCCCCTCGCCAAGACTATCGATTTCCGGCCAGGTCACCTCAAATTTTTTGCATGTGAAAAATCTGGTGGAAGTTGCCGTTGGTCTATGACATATGACGGATACTCCAGTTCCTCACACAATTGCATTCGGTCGCTGTTCCAGCTTCACCTTATTTCTTCCTCATTGGTGCCACTATAAGATCTAAGTCCAGGACTCTCACTCACTTTGAACCGATGAAAAGATTTTCTCTGTAATTATCTATAAGAAATTCACAACAAAAAATAAGCAATATTTTCTATATAATTGGGATGTATAAAAATATATCCAAACTGCAGGGGTGCCTCCCCTCCATATACCACGCAACCCTATAAGGTAAAAATAACACTATAAATTGTATTATATAGACTGTATGAATACTAAAAAAAATATAATAACGTTAGCTTTGGAATGATGCTTCATCGACCAGAAAAACGTCCAGGTAGAGCAGGCGAAGGCCAAGTGACGCGCCACAAAGGTCGCTTCTCAGGTAATCCTGCATAGCTCGGTTGCTGTGAATCACTCTGTACTGCTACAACTACCTCTGCTTGGTACACAACAGCATCGTTGGCTACCTGAGATGAAGCAGTGTCGGTGCACACGTATCTCTGGTGCCGCTTTGTAGTACTATGCTGACAATTGGCCAATGTGCACATGCGGTTATTTGCCGTGGCTGTGAGATAACACAATTATGGGCCAAACAATGTTTTCAAATTAAGAACCCTTCATATAAGATGTGGAGAAGCATATAGAGTTTTAGGAAAAATTCCTTGGAAGAATTCCACAAACGTATCAAAAAACAAAGATCGTGGATTTCCATTTGCAGACAGTTTTGCAAAGGATCTGATGAATAGAAAAAAAAACCTTTTTAGTAAATCCATTAGCATTTTACATTTTTGAAGTTTGAGTGCATAATACTTACACAAGAATATGTGATTGAAATATAATGAAAACGAAAACGGAACAAAGAAACATCGTTACCATATTGTATCATTTGGACTTTCCTAATAAATATCACAATACAAAATTTTTGAATTTTTTTTAACAATTATAAAATGTTTACATGAATAAAATTACCTATTTTATCCTATTGCATTTGAAACTAAAAAGTAATCAACTCTATTTTGTTTTTACTGTTAAAATAGGGCTATCAGTCATAATATTTTAATAATAAAAATAAATTTAAAAAATTGTTATTTGGTGGTGATGAAAAAAGTAAAAGGCAACTGTCGTTACACAACCAACATCAGCCTGCATTTTTTTTTTTCATTTAGCTGTACTGAAGAGCCTTACCGATTATTTATTACAACCATTGCATACTCCTGTATCTCTGAGGTTTTTCAATAAAAGCATGCATTATACGTCATCAATATCTATAATAAATTTGTGTACATGGTACGCAAAAATTAATAGTTTTATTAGATACTGTTTGACAATCTCTTTTGTAGGAATATTTCAGTCTGTGCAGTATTTGTGCACAGCATGTGAACAGATGTGTAAAAAATTAGCAACCGCTTTGCTGTTAAATTCATATGACAAAAATATATGCTGCATAATATTTACGAGTGTTGTATGCGTCGGCAGCGAATCGACACACAACTCTGAATCAATCTTTGACTGTTCATTCGGCATAGTTATATTCGCTCCAATTACTTATATTTTTGATAGTAATTCTAGTAATCTGTAACACCACTAGTTATCTAAGAATACTGGGTTTAGATAGCTATCTAATATTTTTTGTGCATGGGAGAAGTTGTAAAGTACTTCTACATACTCGTACGTTTAAAATATTCAAAATTTATTTTTGTTTGAAAAAAAAATTTGCTATGCTTTGAAATTTTAGGATTGTCTTATAGGAATGAAAATGCTATGTGAAATGCAAATGCAAAATGAAAATGCAAAAATGTTAATAATCCTAACCAAAAAAAAATTACGTAGAGTGCAATTCCTCCTGACGGAATTTATGTATAGAGACATTAGCTGAAGAAGGGCTGGCTAGAGTTGTTATTGTCCTTCGNAGAAGTACAGGAAGGAACCGTTTTCGGTGGTTTACAAATGAAAAACATAACAATAAGGCACTTCAAAGCGAAGACTACAATCAAGTTAGTTTAAAAAAGGGCTGTTGGACACGTGAAATTATCCTGAGATCATGGAGCAACTGCAAATAAATGGTCAATAAAAACTGNCCGAGTTCGGACAGTGGCCACAGAGTGAGGAGGGCACCACTTTCCACTAGCCTTTTCGCTAAAAACCTGTTTTCCGGTAAAATTTCCACCACCTATTATTTTTACTAGATACTCGAGTCACTAATTGAATCTGTGTGTATTCCCTCGTGATTTTCCATCTTTAGTTTCTTTGTGCTCCCTTTAGTTTGTCTGTAGTAGTAATTTCAAATGCGCGTCGAGATTTCAAGTTTTGAGAAGTACAGGAAGGAACCGTTTTCGGTGGTTTACAAATGAAAAACATAACAATAAGGCACTTCAAAGCGAAGACTACAATCAAGTTAGTTTAAAAAAGGGCTGTTGGACACGTGAAATTATCCTGAGATCATGGAGCAACTGCAAATAAATGGTCAATAAAAACTTAATTATCCCTTAGCAGCGTATTTATAAAACAAAAAACTGAACTTGTAAGTACTTAGTTATGATCTTATAGTGTACTAAAGAAAGATCGAGAACGAAAGTACACAATAATGAGCAAATTTTTTAAGGATACTACCCCCTTAAGGGGAATAACGAGACGTCATCGACCCTTGCGCTTTCGACTGACCTGCTACCTGTTGGTGGTCTCAGAAACTATTGCATATTTTGCTGCATGTAATGCAACATACTTCTGGCAGAGTGGGTTAGAGTCGCATATCAGTTCTATGGAACTTGCCGGAGAAACGGGCATTGTGCTTGCACCAGTAAAGTTATAACCTCTCTTCCAAAAAAACTTTTCTGATGGCCCCACATATTTACTCACCCTAAACTTGCACAGCACAGGGCAGACTAACCTTCAGGCACCATGCGGTGCATTTGTTTTAAAACTCCACTGCCACATTTTAACGGATTTCCTTGTTTTTTTTTTAATATTACGGCATACAAATTAATAGTAGTGATATTAAAACCCATATATTTTATCGCTGCGAACTGGCCAATGTATTTAAAATCAGTTTTCATTGCAATTTTTTTACATTTTTTCAGAGATTTTCTTATTTTATCTTCAATTTTTGTAATTTTTTGACGGTTCCTGAGAATAGCCTTGTAAAATCATTTCCTCGTTGAATCCAGAAGTTGTAAAATTGGGGTCCTACTGTGTGTGTGTATATGCTCTATGCGCGGACACACTCCCTCTGGTTGGTTGAGGGGTGGGCAGCCAGATTGCCCTCCCTGCCCTGACAGCTGGGCTGCACACGCAATCAGTTTCACTTACCTGGTGCTGAGGGCTATAACAGAAGGGATTTAAAATGTGGTGGGTTCCCTCTTGAGACATTAAAATAGACATACTAACAAGAAACTGCTGCTTTAACGCAATGTGCAAAACTACTTTCAAAGTGCATGGGAAGGCTTGATGTACAGTAGCAAAATGGATGTCGCACAGATGTGGTTTTTCTCTACTGTGTGATGAACTTTGGAAGAAATAGGAATCTTCGTTGGGAGGTGCATCCAATGTTATCTACCAGACTTGCTACTAGTGTATTACATTTAAAATTTGGCTAGCACCGGATATATCATTAGGAATTGATTTCAGTACGTAGTTTTGAACAACTGTTTTTCAATTTCACAGATAAGTTTTTCTACTTCCAACATTATGATCGACTGAGTAGTACTTGCCAACACCGCATGGAACTAACTGACTTGAAAATACATTGAAGGGTGAGCAAGGGTGTACATGGGTTACATTTTAGCTTGTTACCTGCGTGTCATCTGCAGAGTTTTTAATGTTCATCTAGTATAGTTCTTACAAACCACACCCATAGACTGCTAGCATTTATTGACTGGATAGTGTCATGACATTTGGCTACATGCTATACACACTAAATTGTAAAAGCTACGTGTATGTACAGATCTTGCACAATTTGCATCAAAGTAATTTATGTGAAAGTATGATGGTTGAGGCAAATCATATTAACTTAATATTGCTATGAAAATGTTACAATGAAAAGCACTACAGTGGATTCTCTATCTACCATTTTTCAGGGAACTGTCAAAAAATATCCATATATCCAGGATTTCAGTAGATGAGAAAATTATGTGTACATCAATAAAATACATCTTACATTGTTAAACTTCATGTTGAGTAAAATTAGAGCTCTACATTATCTGTGAATTAGGTTTAGCTAATAAACACAATGAATATAAGNTAGGTTTAGCTAATAAACACAATGAATATAAGAATTTTTAGAAAATTATTACTTACTGTAAATAATACATTAAAAAACATTTCACCTCAACTCACCTAAATAAAGAATAACATCAGAAAGTACCGTATTGTTACAAGATGCCAGAGGGGCGTATCAGAGTTCATAAGGAATGAAGGTCTTTATAAAAATAAAAGAAATAAATTTTATTTCTAATTTACTTGCACAGCTATTATTTACAACATTAAAATAGCTATCTCCAATATTACTCTTATTATTCTCAGTGAGCGCAATATTTAATGCCTGTCAATTCAAGTTAAAGTCCTTATTAATGTGTCTATATTGATTTGTCACATAATTGACATTTATTATTTACACTTATTCAATCTGTTTATTGCTATCATTCCAAATGTCTTACAGTCACTCATCCAGTTCACTAGTCACGTCTGCCAGTCTCTCTCCACTGTACCAATGCTCGCAGTCTGCAGACTTCACTCCCGTTGGTCATTCTTGTTCGCCACTCGGCGCCCTGCTGACTCTTTGCTTTGCTGTCTTCGCACACCTGGCACTTAAGGTCTCACAATTCTCCACACTCTCAACTCTCAAAAACTGTCGGCTCAGAGGCCCATTGCCGCTTAAGTAGTGTTGCTGGCTCGATCTGGAATGTTCCCCGAACCCAGAGTCTTGCTGAGAGAGGCAAAGGCAAGGGCAGTGAACCAAAACATTCTTTCACAGATAACCACAAATTAGATCGTTGAAGGTCAGGAGTGCGCAAGTTGTGGTAGACTTATTGCTGCGGCACACTGCAGCTTCCCTTTGTGAATCGCAGCCTGTGCCTAAGGTTACTAGCCTAGCCCTCGCACACTCATCGCTCACACAACCAAGACGGGCAAGGGAAGCAATGCAGACCAGTAATCATGTAAATATGCATAATTGATTGTAAGCTGACACTGAATGCAAACCGACCCAAAACTTTTAAACCCTCTGAAAATAAAATAAAATGACACCAAATGCAAGTTGAGTTTTGAATGTTTTGTGCACACTTGAATCAGCTGAGAGCATGTGGAGAGGTTATCAATTGGGTGTTACGTCCAGGGCTTGCAAGATGGAGAAGGGGAAGCGTTAGTGGCGAGAGGAGTGAAATAGACTACCCCTGCATGGGCTCCTTTCTCTTCCAAAGCGGCTCTGCAACCAGAGGGTGGGCGCGAGGACACCATGTTGGTTGCTAGGCAACTAGTTCCCCCCACCAGCATTTAAAAGGTCGAAACGAGGTTATGGCCAGTCTGTGCTGAGTATCAAGGACAGTCGAAGCTTACGCAATCCAGGCCACATAACACTTGTTGGCAACACTGTGCACTTGTGGCAAACGTTTTGATAATATTTCATTTTGAAAAAATTGTGATTTTGAGACAGAGATGTAAAATTATTGAAATTAATTTCTTTATGGTCTGCAATAGCTAATTATTCAAAACCACGTCCTCTGATTTTTTTGTATACTTGTGCCTGTCACGAGTTATACAGTGCTTGGGCTCGGTGCTGATGGCTTACATTGCAGTTCCACTGTCACCGCTGCGTTTACCAACATAGCTGGTATTTACAGCTCAGGACAGGCTGTAAATAAAACGGACCATGCTGGCTGCTATTGATTTACTTAACTTCCAAATAAATTTATGGTGTTGGGATGCTTCTTTGATGACATTTTGGTAGCGCTGATCCACGGTTTTACTGGGTTTTATTTCTTTCTGCTTTATGTGGGATTTCATATACTTTTTAACGAAAGTTGATTCACTTTCTATTAATTTTATTTAAATTGAAAGTCAGTATAAAATAAAAATATTGCACGAGGTCATCACCAATTGTTCCCAAAATCAAGTCATAACTGTTACTAAAACAGAAAAACCTATGTGGTTTATCAATAGCTATTCATAAAATCAAACCAAAATGAAAAAAAAAAAAAAAAAAATCAGGGTCCAAAAAGTTTAAGCATAAGTTGTCACCAAACAGTAATAAAAAAAGAGAAATTCATAAATGTGCACAAATCCAAGTCGTAATAAGCAAAGAGATAAGTTAAAACTCAAAAATATTAATTATGGTTCTAATATTTTACTATAAAATTGCCAAGGATGTAAACAGAGCTGCGCTTGCCCAACNCCGCTAGCCCAACTATATTAAATTATTTGTTACAAAATAAATTAAAGCATCTCTCTGAATATCATTTACGTGTGTTGAGTAGAGAGAAACATTTCAGAACATGAAAATGCGAGGAAGACAGGAACTATGGTGTTCTGGAAAAGAGCCCAATACTCTAATATTTATACATAAATACTGTTTTATATTATAATGTTTTAAAAATCTGCCAATAATTATGCTACCTGCCAAAAGTAACATTTTTCTAATAAACAGTATTAAATTCTGCTAAAACTAGGAAATCTGCTATGTTGGCAACACTGTACGATAGCAGCGTCGCAACACTTTACAATAGCTGTGTCATGTGTGGAAACACACTGATGGCTGAGAGGGAAGGGGTGGGCAGTCAGTGGCCATTGACTAGCTCTGACAGCCTAGGGGGAGTGGGGTGATATCTATTTTTAGATATCCTTTGCTTATAATACAGTGCTCACTAAGAGAAACACAGCTCACAGCAACCAAAAATAGTGCAGCAAACTTAATATTTCTTCAGATTTTTAATTTTTTTAACTAAAATTTTTTATGGTTCCTTGAAAAGGTTTTTAGAAGAGAGTTGGTAGTAATAAAAGGGGTCACAAAAGTGAGGTTATACTGTATAAGTTGTATACTATGTGGGACACTACTACTTTTGGAGTCTTGCAATGAATATTATGTAGATACACAAATCATTAATGACTGAAACTTTCCAGATTGTTTATTTACTACCAACTATAAAATATCTTTGAAGACTACATCTGTCAGTACCGTAAATATTACTTTTAAACTCACTGGCATTAAGTTTTTTAGTATGACATGGTGGAGAATGTGTACATTTTCCAACCCCCTCACCCTTCCATTATACAGTTTGAGTAATTTTAGAAGAGGGTGTTGGTTACCACTGTGTACCTGCAGAGTATCATTTGCTTATAGGCTCAGTAACACCTGGAATGCTGACTCCCACTGGCGACCTTGACCTCCGCAAGATTGGGCAGGCACGCAACACACTGATGAACGTGAAGCTGTCCCAGGTGTCGGACTCTGTGGAAGGGCAAACTGTGGTGGACCCCAAGGGTTACCTCACAGACTTGCAGAGCATGATCCCTACATATGGGGGAGACATAAACGACATCAAGAAGGCGCGACTACTGCTCAAGTCTGTGAGAGAGACCAATCCCAACCACCCACCAGCATGGATAGCATCTGCCAGATTGGAGGAGGTTACCGGCAAGGTGCAGGCTGCTCGCAACCTCATAATGAAAGGCTGCGAGGTGAGTTCAGCAGGCTTTATAGAATAGTGATGTAGCATCTATGAATGTGCTAACAGCCAGTTGGTGTGTAACATATTCATGTTCCTCAATATAGATTGTTCATGGGAAACTGAGCACTTTTGAAAGCCCTGCTTAAGAACTTCTTTTATGCACATTGTGTATTCCTTCGCCTTATGTAAAATTAACATTGCAGTGGGCCTGATCACTTTATTTGGTTAAGTGAAACTGTGAAACTATTAGAAAAGTAAATATTGTACAAATTCACCCATTTTTACACTGGCATGCATCACAAAACTAGAAAGTAAAAAAAAAAAAAATAATTTTGGTATTCACAAATGTTTACTTTAAATTTGATGTTGAAACATATAAAACTGATTTCCCTCCATTATTACGAACCTGTCTGTGCATGCCAGTAAGTGTGTCCTATATAATATACTGTACTGATATGCCAAAAGTCATGGTATAGCAGTATGTAAAGGTAGTGGTTTGTGGCACCAACATACTGTGACGTCTTGGAAGCGTGAGTGTGTGCTGGTTATGGCAAAATTACGTGAATTATCAGCGTTCAAGCATATACAAGACATACCAATACCAAGTTTCATCAAAATCCGTTCAGCCGTTATGGAGCTGAGTTCGGTCACGTTCCCAGCCGTTGCAGAACTACAATTTGTTATTATTCCACAGGAACCGTACAATTTTCCAGGATAAAAAGTATCCTATGTCCTATTCCATCTCCTAAATACCTACATACCAAATTTCATTAAAATCCGTTCAGCCGTTATGGAGCTGAGTTCGGTCACGTTTCTAGCCGTTGCAGAATTACGTTTTGTTGTGATTCCACAGGAACCATACAGTTTTCTGGGATAAAAAGTATCCTATATCCTATTCCAGGAACTAAAGTACCTACATACCAAATTTCATCAAAATCCGTTAAGCCGTTATGGAGCTGAGTGGTAACAAACATACACACAGACTTTCGCATTTATAATATTAGTAGGATTTCTGACACTTCAAATAGTGTGTTGTCTAATTGTCAAATTAAGACTTCCTGTGGCATCTTGTACTTTGAGCTAAACTATTTAAGCATTTCAATCATTTGAAATAAATTATGTAATGGTTTTTCTCTACTTTAATTTGGGGATGAATGTATATATATATATATTATTTTAAATTTATAACATTTAATACAGTGTAGTTCAACATGAGTAAGGTGATTGTGTGTTATGGAAAACAATGGTACACACTACACCCACGGCACATCTGGCAGATGACCTTCACCTAGTTAGTGTCTCTGACCTCGCAGGCAGTCAGACGTAACGAGATCGTCCTAGCCGCTCGCTATGATGTTTGCCGTACGTCTATTCAAAGAGACGCTGCTTAATTAATTTTATAGAATGTCAGTTGTGACTGTATTTAAACTAAACTGTACGCTGTTTTATGCATTTAATATAAATTTAGTTTGCAATATGGATGTATAATGCCCGCGTAGCTTTTCCGCGCTATCCTGATAATGGCCAGGAAGAGTAGCTTACGTAATCGTAGCATTGTTAAACAGGTTTAAGTGTTTATATTTTTCCCTCGGTAAGGCGGACAGATCATAACTCAGACAACTTTTAACCCCATTTAGTCCGCGTTATCAAGGGTTTTCTGTATATTTTTCAGGGAAAAATGTATTTACGTTGGTTAAACTAGGCAGCAGAAACTCTGGATACTGATACTATTCAGATTTTGTCATTCTTGATAAAAATGTACATAAAAGCAGTAGTCCTTGTGGCTGCTATAAATCATGAGAATATATCATTTTTAAAGAACAGTATCTTGTAATCATTGTATGTAATAGTAATAAGTTTTGAAAGGAATTTCCCCAAAAAAAAATTTATGATTAAAATAGTGTTTATTAATTATGCATGTCTAACAGCTGGTATAAAATTCTGTACCAAATAAGAAGACCACTTTTTGACAGCTCGGCGAAAGTAGCGTCACTGTTTACATCTGACTACGTATCCTTCCGCCATCAGCTGGTCTATCAAGTCGGGGCTGTATTTTTTATCAACATGCTGTCAGCTAATCCACTTCTCATTGTACTGTAATGCTAAACAAATTTTAAGATATTTTAAGACTGACATCTGTCTAAACAAAATAAGTAGGTTATAAAAGTAAAAATATAAAATGTTGCAAATAATTAAATATTTGCTAACTCATTTTTAATTTGTCCGAGATAGTGAATTTGGGTTAACATTTGCGAGACTGTCTGTTGTATCTATTATCACACTTTGGACGTTATAGCTAATATATTCAAGTTGGAAATATGTGACGCGGAATAACATTAGAATTGCTTAAAAACTATTCACGCATGTGTCACTTTCTACGGAAAAAGAGATGGGTTTCGAGAGAACAATATGGCGTATAATTTACGTAGACGAACGATTACCGGCCGAATATAAATTACTTGTACTCCAAATCGTTGTACATGAAATATATGTTACTTTAAAAATTATGCAGAGCTCGTGGAAAAATATAACTACTGCCATCTGTTTCTAAATTCGTTATATATTGCGCAGGAAAGTGGTTCATTTCTGGCTGGTAATAATTCACAAAATATCAGACAGTTGACGCGCACAGCACGTCACAGCGAAGTTTGAGCAACCCTTTTTTTGGTCAACAGATAGCGTATTTTTTTAAGTTGATAGTTCTTACATTACGGGCTGGAAATATATTTCAAATTCGTGTCGTTTCGTCAAATTATTAGAAAAAATAATTCAACAGTATAATGCAATATTTCTGTGTGCTTTTGTAATTAATATCAAGGACTTGTTGAAAGCGAGGTTGGAGAGGGATGATACGACGTGAAAAAACTTTCTGAAGTTAGCACAACTTCAGAAAACTTTTCCGCGTCGTATCGTTCTATTGTACATNTTCCACGTTGTATCGTAAATTTCATTTTGAACACCTGTACATAACTACGTTATAACGAAGTTTAGTTTTTAACACTAACAACCATTGTTTTGTGACTTTGTAAAATAAAATGTATCAATACATCTAAGAACTCTTTCTTATCTGCGTATTTTCTGCTTTTCTGATGTGCATCGGCAGTGCACTCAGAATCGCCAACGTAATTTTAACTTTTGTTCGTTCGTGCATCAGCTGATACAGGATTTTTAAATGGCACTTTGTTTGTTTCGTATATGTGAAGTTGCCACTCACTGACTGTCAGAAAGTGGCCTTCTTATACCGTATGGACCATATCAACAGCTAGAAGCAATATGAACAAACATTTCAGATTTGTAGTAGACTATTTCAGATACCACCTTCTTTATTTCAGAGTCTTTGCAGCCTGCAGCTGAATACAGAAGCATGTTTTAGCAAAAACCTGCTTCTTTTGATTTTTTTTATTGTTTGATAATTATTGCAGTGTAGTAATGTTTTTGGTATAGGATTACTTTTTCTCCCCTTATAGCATTTTTCCATAAAGTATCACATTACAGTGCATGAGAAGGGAGACTGAGAAGCAAACATTGAAAGTATTTATTAAGTGGTTCAATCGAGAGAGTTTGTCTCTCTCCAATTTTGTCAGCGAATGCAAGGAACTTCAGAATTTGCATAGATTGATTCCCGCAAAACACCTATTTCTAATGTGATTTATAACAAAATGTGATGTCAACTTTTTCACAAAGGTGAACCCCAAGTCAGAAGACCTGTGGCTGGAGACAGCGCGGTTGCAGCCTCCAGATACAGCACGCGCTGTAATTGCACAGGCTGTACGGCACATCCCCACATCTGTACGCATCTGGATCAGGGCAGCTGATCTGGAGCAGGAAATCAAAGCCAAACGCAGAGTGTACAGGTGAGACTGCAAACTTTCTTATCACTAAGGAAGTGATAAGAACTCTCACTTTTTAAAATGTTTTTGCACTACCCTTTACTGAAAGTTACCATGTCCCACCTGTTCTCGAATGAGATGGGTATCTTAATATTGGGAATCCAAATATTTAAAAAATGTTTTGAAATATAAATATTTTTACCCAACTGCACGGAAGCAAAGGTAGTAGGGATGGGTCGGTTCGGTTCTTCGGTTCCAATTTATACCGGTTCTTGAGGTTTGACTCAGAACCGGTTTTAGGTTAACGCCGGTTCTCGTCTACCGTATTTACTCGCGTACAGCGCGCCCTTTTTTTCCCAAAACAAAGGAAAAACTTTCTGGGGTGTGCGCTATACAAGAAAAAAAAGGAGCGGTATTCGTAAACTGTTGGGTAATGTTTAGAAGGAAGTGTAGGGGAAATCTGTTATCTCCTTTCTCTCTCTCTCTCTTACATCATCACTCCTCTCCTTTCTCTCTCTTTATCACTCAGCACTCTCCAGTAAGCAAACTGCTAAGCGATCAATACATTCCCCCCAATCCTTCTTTGTTTCCGTGTAAGGCAAAGGATAAACAAAATTCCACAATGAAGGGGGAGGGAGAGAGAAAGAAGCAACATTTTTTTGAGAGGAGTCACATTCCAGCATGGCAAAAAAAAACCAGCAGATCACTGCATAAAAGAAGCAAAAAAAAAGGAAGCCAGTGGCCAGGTCAAGCGTATAAGAAGCAAAAAGAAAAATTAAGCCGCCGCCCACCACAGTTGTTGATGTTCTTTTAATGACCTAGATTATGATTATAATACAGCACGCCATAATGCTTTGGCTTTTACCATCATGAGTTACTTAATTAAAGTATTTTCCAAACATATCACAATCACCACATATTAATTTAAAAAAAGAGAATAATTTGTTACATATTTACTAACCTTAAATAAATTTAATACAACAAGTTTAGAGGCATACATTAAATCTTATCTTCACACTTTGTTATTGTTCAATTCTTCCATAGGTTAAATAAAGCATTTTATGAATTTTACCTTCATTGGTTTAATGAAGTTGCAAACAAAAGGCAAGTATTCAAAATATAACTGAATACTGGAACCAATACTTAATTGTAGAATCGGTATCGGAACCGGAAGCTTTATTTTTGGTTATTCGACCCATCCCTAAAAGGTAGGGTTATGTTTTTCGTGCGTATCTATGTATGTAAATATATATGTTTGTGGGATTCTATATTCCCTCGTAGCATTCAAATGGCAGGATGGATTTTGTTAGATTCATCTGAGTCCTGGGAGTGACATAGGATATACAAAGCACCAGGAAAACAAATATGGCTACCATCAGCTGTCATATTTGTTGTATAATTTGATTTTTTTTCAAACACATTGACATGAGTATCAAAAGAAAGTTCTTGATGAGACAATTGCAAATATGTATACATTTAAGTGTATATTATAAATATATCCTATAAAATCGTCAGCAAAAAATATGATAAGTAAACTGCTATAGTCGGTTCACGACTGGAAGAAACTTTTGAAAATCAACCTTTGAAAAAACACCCTAGCAGTTAGCAAAATGCATATAACATTACAAACAACGGCGAGCGCGGATACAGTTATGCCGTTAGGTTGCCAGCACAAAGAGAGATAGCTCCAAAGTTTTAACGTAATTGTTAATTTATCGCTTACAAATGAGTGTCGAAAAGACTTGTATCTTATTATGCCAATTATTAATGACGTGATGCTAACGTATTTAGATTTCAACGTTTCTTGCATAGTCACATAATCGCGCTCAAGGTGAAAGTAACGCGGCTATTTGTTTACTAACCTTCGTTCCTTGTGTTGTTGGCGGGGTGTGGTTAACACATGTGCCAGAGAATTTGTGCGATTATCTTGTTTAACCTATAATAATTAATTTATTTGTCTTGTTTTACTAATATCCGCTCTTTATTATTTGGTTTTTAATAACGTATGACTTTAATTTGTGCTCACTTTCTCGTTGTACTGATTCCTTTTGTTTTTATGTGTTTCGTGCACATGTCTTTCCTTTGCCCTCTATTCTAATGTTGCAGTATTTGCACATGATTGTTTTCACATTGTCGAAGACGTAGAATCCTTCACTTGCAAACTCTGCCGTCCTGTCGAAAACCGTCACAACCATTTTTAAATAACGTTTTACAATTGCGCGAAACATCCGACTCAGTCTACCACCACGCCATTTTAACGTCTGTAGCTATTTCGATCAATACTGATGATCTTGCCTTTGATGTACGGGAATTTATCGAAAGTCACTAACAATCGATTGTAAATAGACAACTATTGATTCATCAAAATACTCACATTTTGGGTTTATAGGATGAAATGTTTTTTGCTGGCATCGCATATTCTTTCGTGTGAAATTCTCAAGATTAAAAACTTTACACTTGTGGAATGTCCATTAATAATATATACAAGATGTTTATAATGGGTACGTGCATGTACGAACACATGTACACACACAGTGGAATGTAAACATTGCCATGTGACTGCCACATGGTAGTCACATGGCAATGTTGGTTTACCTTTGGCAGAAGGATACGAAATGGGCTTGAAAGTAGATCTTTAGCAGGGCTTCAAGAAAGTCTCTTCCAGTCGTGAACCGACTATAGGTAGGTATGGTTGGATCAAAGAGTTTATGATAATAGGTACTCTTTACATACAAACAATGTTAGACCTGTGTGAAAATGATCTTTGATGAAAACAGAATTGATTATATTTCTGGTGCCTTGGTATTGAATGTCAAAGTAATTTACCTACAACCTCATGATTGATTTAATTGGCTTGACATCACAATCGGCATTGCACACTATACGTAATTTGATAATGTTCTAAATGTGCTTAAAGTTTTAGCGGTGGGCCGTGATCGTACCGAAGGGTGCGTGTTCTAGCCGAGCAGTGCACAGCATTTGGGGGACGGAACAGCACCGAGTGAGCGAACTGAATGCGGGCAGACGTTGTTGACAGTTATCTTAGATACCATGTTGGAGAATTAACCATGCAACAATTATCTGTCATAGATGGCAGCAGAGTACCACTGACAGGACCGTTCTGTGATGGAGAAGCAGTCAGAATTTTTCCAACAACTCGACAAGTGGAAGCTTATAACAACACTATAACAGCAGAGTTGGGAAAATCTACAAAAGTCTATAGCATTAATGTAGTAGACATTTCATTGGAAGCCAAAACATACGGCTAACATCCATGAAGTGACTACATACCTGATGATCCCAATAAAACAGGCGGTATACCAAATACGCTCAAAATTGGTATAGGGTCACGGGTAATGTTGATGCGCAACGTGAATGTTAATCATGGACTTGTAAACTGCACCATTGGAGTGATTCGTCAAATTGAATGACCTGTCTTACGCAGAGAACAGTTTGAGGTGGGGGAACTGCCTCAGGCTGTATTCCTGGAATTTGATGACTCAAGTATTAACAGGCAACCTTGGTGTCCGCATCGAGCCTTCCATTGCCGAGTTTTATGCTTTACGTGGTTAGGGCAACATTGAGCGGTGAATGCTCCCTTTAATCCTATGCTGGGCGGTAACTGTTTATAAATTACAAGGAACATCTTTAGACTGGGCCGTCGTTGATTTAAGCGGCCACCTTTTCCCTAAATGCCACGCGTATGTGCTCCTAGCAGAGTCAGGTCTCTCTCAGGTGTAGTCATCACTTCTGTCAGTCCTAAAAAGTTGTTAAGTCAACCGCATGATCAACATTCCGTAGAGGAATTAAACCGCCTACAAAACTTACAATGATATACTTTCTTACATGAAGATCTTGTTGACGCAAATTAACATACATAACGCACACACTGAAAAGACGTAAATAAAATATGGAATAAAAAAAACCAAAAAACTTGACTGTCAAAAGCGTACTGAAAAGATGGGAACAAGTACCTATAAATTTTGGATAGAAAATCATTTACCATCGGGTTGAAATGGTCACGATTCTCAGCCTTTAGGAAGTGACTGCTAGGGGAAAGAAAATTACATGGGCTCTCTAAAATTCATGCTACCAAATGATAACATGCAGTCAGAGGCTTAAATGGGTTATATGTATTCATAGGTTGAGCAGAAATGTCTGAACCCATTGGACCGAGCCTTCCTGTATGTGTTCTCTCAAGTTTCCAGTGTTCCTGCTCCCAACATCATTGCAAAGTTGGGTTGCAATGTTCCAGATTGTGAACAAAGTGCTGAACAACCGTGCTGCCCTTCCCCTCTCTTGAGCTGTGTTGAATGCAATGTCAAGGCATGCTTACCACTCACTGACATTTACACCACATACAGTAAAGCCTCTGTTTACCGGACTAATTGGGGGGAGGTATAGTCCGGTAAACCGCAAGTCCAGTGAATAGCAAAGCACCAAAAAAATGTACCATTATAAATATTTTATTAGCTCACTTAGGCGTTAAATGTTTTTAATGTGGTGAAGATGTTTGTGCAGCCAGGAGGGAGGATTAGCTGCAAGTATTTGTGGTAATTTGCGACAGACTGTTAGCTATCGAAGGGGAAGGAACAGCGTGAGCTTGTGTAGACATATTTTCTGGGTCTTGGCTGTGTAGTATTTGCGACGAGCTTGTTGACTTGCATCGTGATGTTCTTTTTTATTTTATTTTGCGTCCCACTGACCTGTCGACATTTCCACTTCTGTGCCTTCTTTTCTATTATTTACAACTTCCTTGGGCTTAGATGACAATCTAGAAATGGAAACAGGCATACCTTCCCTACCTCCTGCTGTGAACGTGAGTGGGTGACAGTTAAATCCTGTGACGCGAATCGCTCATACTTAGATTAGTCACGACGCTAGATACCCGCGCAGGGGAGAAACCTGAGGTAATGACCCTAGGGTTCCCCGAGGACGCCACACCCACCACCTCTCACCCCGAGGACAGTAACGAGCAAAGGAACCCCCCCGAGCCGGGGAAGCACAGCACGCGCCCACCCCCCCTTCCTCATCTCCCCCGCAGAATTAGGGAAACCACCGGGCTTCAGGGGAAGTACCACGAGAAAACTATATATAGGGAAGACAAAGCGAGTACCAGGCAGTGATGTACGAGTTATGATCGGGAGAGTGACGGGACGCGAGTGGAGGTGGAACCAGAGAGCGAGAGACTACACATCCCGGGATACGAGCCCGGACTTCCCGCCAGAAGCCGAAGAGATACACCAGGACACCAACGCGAGAGAGAGAGAGAGAGAGAGAGAGGACAACGCACCACAGCCAACACAGAGGTAAACACAGCAACCCGCCAAGAACCTTCCCCCCCAACACAAGCCTTTCGCCAGAACGTCTGTAGAACGCGTTAGAATTAACCCAGCAGTTCAGACAGATAGGAAAAGGGGATAGGTCTCGTATGTGTAACAGTGACCTGTGTTTACCAAATAAACGTAAGTGTGCGTAAATTAAACCCGAGTACGACTTTGTGTTGACCCCGCATGCAGCCTGTAAGTCATAGGTGAGAGAAGTGTCGAGTCAATTTGGCGCCCAACGTGTAGGCGAGTTAATGCTGTGTATACAGTCAGACAAGAACCAGGTTAACACCCGAGAGGAGGAGTCGCTCGCCCCCTACCTAACTAGCCAGGCTGAACCACAGGCTTCGGGTAGCCTTAATAAAACCCGTGGCGCCCATCTTACATAAAACTACCGCTAGACGAATTGAGGGTTTAAGCCCCTACAGAATCATTCGTGATGTCAGCTACGTCCGAGATTCAAAGCCCTGAGACGCTTAATATTCCCGGAGAATGCGAATCGCGTGGTACAGGCCGACAGATAAGGGATACCGTTAGGAGAAGAAGGACCCGGAGTATAGCTGACCTACGGACGGGAGACGAGGAGAGAATAGAACAGCTGGAGCGGTGCAGTGCTCCGTTGTGCCACGGTACAGGACTGTACATGCACCGGTGTAACACTTGCGGTCAACGCTACTGTAACCAGTGCATTGGCTGGCCAGACACTTTCCAGCCGACGCAGGGAACAGAGTATCTTTGCCTTAATTGCCACGAACGACAGACACGATGCGACCACCCTACTTGCCCGGGACGCAAGACACGCCGAACGCATTGCGCGACTTGCGAACTAACCTTCCACAACAGGTGCTTAGGGTGGCCCGAAGAGGCCCATAACACGAGAGGTATGAGGTATAATTGCGAAGTGTGCCAAAGACGGGCGGAATGGGAACCCCCTTCTAATCCAGACCGAACCCCGGGGGACAAGGTAAAAAGCGAACAAAAGATGACCGAGGAAGTAATATTACCAGAGTTCTCAGGTAGACCGCATGAGAACCCCGAACTATTTATAACCACGTGCGAACAAGAGTTCCGGGCCGGTGGCATTCCGAGTAAACGGTGGATAGCAAAAACGCGAGAGCAGTTAAAGGGAACCGCCCGGACATGGTGGAACAAATACGGCGAATTCGTGACGAACTGGGAGCAATTTACGACCCGATTGAACCAGAAATTCGCGGGGGAAGAAGTCCTCACCACGTTACGGACGGAATTTTACACGGAGAAACAGAAAAACGGGGAAGAGACGGAGATTTTTATCAGGAGAAAGGCCCAAATGTACTCGCGTATCGCCCCTGAGGGCTCAGAAGCCGAGGGAGTGCATGTTATTACGAAGTTAATAATACCCGCCATACGAAGCGCGCTTCGGTACCCGCGTGCCATTCTAATGGAAGAACTAATACAACGAGCGAATGACGCAGAATTCGATTACCTGGAACAGAAAAGGGCAACCGGTGAGACACGCGAGACGCCCGCCCTCCCGGGTACCTGCATGGGGCCGGAGACCCAGAATAGCAAACCAGCAAGAAGCGAAGGGGAACGCTTACCCCAGTGCTGGTACTGCCCAGGGAGGCATTTGAACCGCGATTGCCCTACTGTAAAAGCCCGCATCACCGCCGAAAAGGAAAAAGCTGTCGAAGGCTCCGCCCTCAAGACAGGGAAAGGTAATCCGGGAAACGCGCGTGCCGGGACCTGGAGCCGCCCACCACCCCCGGCATAAAGGAAAGGGTGAAACAAATCCTGACATTAAGCGATCCACGACCGGGATCACAAGCACCTAGGATCGAAGTACGGCTCAATACCCACAATATTAAGGCGATTCTGGACACGGCCGCAGCCGGAAATTTCATAGATAGCCAACTACTAACACCGGGACAGAGAAGGGGAATGGAGAAACCCCCCCAGCTAATACAAATGGCCCAGGACGGGGCACACCTAACAATCGAGGGGAAGATTACGTTACCAGTTTCCACGGGTGGGGAAACAATGGAAGTTGACTTCTTTTGCGCTCCACATTTAGTGGAAAAAGTTATCCTAGGGCAGCCTTGGCTGCACAGCCAAGGGTGTATAATCGACTGCGGACAAAAGCGATTATATTTGGGGAAGCAGGATAGGGTGGCCGTAAACTGGGAAGCCCCGGTACACGCACAGAGACCCCAGGAAATCTGTAGTGAGGAGGTGAACCACCAACTCGGAACTGCCCAGCTCAGGACACTACTACGGGTACTTAACACCCACGTAACCGTGTTTGAGCACACCGGCAGATTGAAACAGACGACGGCCATCCAACACGAAATATGGGTGAAAGATTCGCACCCCATATACTGCCACCCAGG